>ML821186.1:142138-153304 GCA_009831015.1 Picea engelmannii
ACCATACTTTCCATCGGGGTTTCGCGGTTCGCATTTTTGAAGTGCACGAATCACTCGTCCCCAAGATCCCCGATATCCCGATGGCTTCAAGTTTCCCGATGGGCGCTTCCCTGTCGAGACTTTCCCGATGACGCCAATCTCCTGCCACGCATCCTTTCTCAGACGGATGGTCTAGATATCTTTCACTATTTCTCGTGTCCATGATCAGGTTCTCTTGACGTTTATGGTTGCGGCCTTTGAATAAAACTCACCTGACCGGCTTTCAAAATCCCACTTCTATGTGTTTACATCAGAGGCCTCAAATCGGAGAGGAAAACATCCATGTGCAAGAAATGTTGCTAACAATGTGGTTATGATAATTTTCTCTTGGATAAGCTAGGATAGGTTTAGAGTATATTACACTTGCATTTAGATAGTCTCCATCTGCATCTTTCGTTTTCATAACCATCCATCACTCACCTTCATCGGTGGACCGGGCCCTAACCGGTAAAACCAAACTAGCAATGGTTGTTGGACCAGAATCTGGATGGGTTCCCTATTCCAAACGTTGAGAGGTCTAATTGGGACTTCTTATCGGGGGTAACCTCTTACTATGGTCGTTCGAATTCAGACCCGTCAAAAACTATGTTCCAACAAAGAAGAGAAAAATGCATGGTGAACTCGTCCAGACCCGAAGCCTTATCCAGATTCATTTGTTGAAGTTCCCCTAATACTTCTGTCTTAGTGATTGATTGAATTAAAGACTCGTTGTCCTCTTGTGTGATGACTGTAGGAATGTTATGGAGGAGACTCTCCTTGGCTTCAATATCTACTTCTTTGTCTTTTGTATAGAGCTTCTCAAAGTGATCCTTGGTTGTTGATTTACGTTGATTTTGACCTCTGCAAGTAATACCATTGACTCCTTTGATTTCATCAATTTTGTTTTTCCATAGTCGAGCTTTGGTTTTCCTTTGGAAAAACTTTGTGTTATGATCTCCTGCTTGAATCCATATGCTTCTTTACTTAAGTCTCCAAGTTTCCTCTTCAGTTCGCATCTTTTTATGATATTCATTAAAGGTATGTTGCTCATCAAGAAGGAGGGAGGGGGATATGTGGGAAGTCTCCAACTTGAGTCTGGTTCCATCTAGTTTTTTCCTTATCTCATGAATTGCTTATTTCTCAGATGAGTCCTTTAGACGAACCCATTCTTGAAGATTCAATTTTACTATCTTAATTTTGTGTCACCGGATGAATATCAGAGACCCCTTAATCTAGTAGTTCCAGGAAGATGAGACTAGGTCCATGAAGGAGGAATCGGAGGCCCATAGGGGGTTAAAACAAAAGGGAATAGGACCCAGAGAGATTGGACGGGAAAGGGACAAAGAGATGGGGTGATGATCAAAACCAAACCAAGGAAGGATATAGGAGGAGGGGAGTAATTGATCCTCTAATAAGCAACCACTTATGAGAAATCGATCTAGTTTCGCAGCAATGTGCCCTGGTCCATGCCTTTTATTAGACCAAGTGAGTCTTCCCAAGGTGGGTTTAATGTCCACTAGATCCAAATCTGAGATTAGTTCTTCCATATGTTCCTGAGAAGAATCCTTCACTTATAGTCCCCCTTCTTTTCTTCAAAGCATGGAGGGTGGTATTAAAGTATCCAGCAAATATGTAAGGAACCGAGTTTGCTTGATCCCGCAGAGCCAAAAGAGAATTATAGCATTGGATTTTATCATGATAAACAGAGGCCATATGAGTAAGTGTCACCTGAATCCAATTTGAAGAGCATGACCTATCTAGGAGGTGAAATAAATGTGGGTTCTAGAGAGTGCGGAGCCCTCCAGATGCACTTCTAGAGCTGACCAGAACACTTGTACATGCTCTCCAAAAAAATTGAGCATCTTGCAGGGCTACCAAGTCCTGCAATTATGTTACCTGGAGTAGAAGAACTAGGGGAGATTATGATCGAATCAAACTTATTATCAAGGATTTCGTAAGATTACTACGTAGTCCTCTACAATTCCAGGAAATTAGCTTCATCATTTAGAAGAGGATTTGGATGCCCCCCCCCCCTTAGGAGGAGTTGAGCCACTCTAATTCCTTAAAATGTGTGATTCTTTTTTGGTGTGCCCATCTAGGGTGATATGTTTTCCCAAACCAATGTATTTTTTGGTTGTTGTTTCTCTTCTCTTATTGTTAGTTGGTGATGCAGGAACATCGCTTCAACTCAGCAGCACGTCAACAGCGTAGCAGATCCCAAGGAGAGAGAAGCGCCAGCTTTCTCATTTTTTAGTTTAAATCTCAAATTTAATGTAAATTTAATATTGTAAGGATCGAGGAAGGTTGAATCATTGTGTTTTTATACGCTGCATGTAAGTCGCCTTTAATGGCTGACAGGTAGATAGATCTAGATCTTATTCGGACTATATGTAAATTGAATGTAATTTAATGTAAGTAGGTGGAGGAAGGCTCGAGAAGCCCCTCTTATGTAAAAATATCAATTGTATTGAGATTTCATTAGAGATAGTGGAAGACGAGAGGAATCTCAAGAGAAGAGAAAGATAAGAGAGGAGAGGAGAGAAAGAACTGAGACTATGTTGCAGTCCAGTCTTGTACACATTGTAAAGAACATTCAGTTTTAATACAAAAGTAGATTTCCCTGCATATGAGTTTTTGTGTGTGTATTCTGTGAATGAACATGTGTTTATGTTTGTTTATGAATTTTTTCTATGCATATGTATGAATGCCATGAATGTATGTATGTTCTCTTTGCAGGAATAGATAGACTTCTCTATCTGTGTGAGTTTCTGAGTGTTCTAGACTCTCAAGGCTAGTGCAAGGAGTGCACACCAGAGTTGTTGGAAAACTCTGAGAATCCAGTGCGAAGAGTGTGCAAGAACTTGATATAGAGTTCAGGAAGAGCATGTCAAGTGGGAACACTATAACAAGTCATAAGCTCGGAAGAGATAGTGCAAGGAGTGCATGCTAGAGTTATTGAAGACTCTGAGAAGCCATCGCAAGGAGTGCGCAAGAAATCATTCAGGAGTTCTGTGAGAGGGTTGTCAGGTGGGCACACTCGAAGGTAAATCTCGAGAGGAAGAGAGTAGAGTGTGCCAAGAGGGCACAAGAGGTCATATGAAGAGAACAAAGGGACTGAACCCTTTGAAGTTTGAGTAATCGAAATCTCAGGAGAGATAGTACCAATGTGCACAGTGCCAATGCAAGGAGTGTGGAGGCGAACCATTTACGTGTTCAAAATCTCATGAGAGGTAGTCTGAGTTCACACATATCCTTGCAAGGAGTGCAGAAGGTGAAAATAGTCTAAGTCCCAGACTACAGAAGAAGAGAAAGTGTGCACCCACACTTCATCCAAAGTGTTTAATAAGCTCAGGAGGTGCAGCGCAGGAAGAGACCAAGAAGTCGAACCTGGAGAGGAGAAATCAAAGGTCGAGACTTTGAAACCTTAAGGAAATCCTTTGTTGGAAGGAAAGTGAAGTTGCAGCATAGGAAGAGCCTTGACAACCATTGGATTGGTTGTAAACTTTTATCTGGGTCGTTGGATCAACCCCAGACAGGAGGAGGAGCATGCAGGAAAGGAGAACAAATCCCAGTCGTCAAATATGAGTGCAAAGACCAAGAGTCGTTGGATCAAGGTAAAAATCACGAAAGTTAAGAACCGAAGTCCTTTGGACTTCGTCGCTCCAGGAAATTTGGGTTGTTAATGTAAGTGTAGGATAAATCCTGAAGCTCCGAAGTCCCGGAGCAGATCCTGATCGTTGGTGTCAGGGCCACGTGTCACCTGATTGCAAGTGGTTCGTAAGGCCGACAGTCTGGGAGAACTAGATCGTTGTTGCAAGAGAATGCAAAAACCCCGAAGTTCTGAAGCCCGGAGTAGATCATGACCGTTGGCGTCAGGTGTACGTGTCAACAAATCGCAAGGGTTTGGAGATTTGTCACTACGAAGGAATTTGGGTCTAAGTTGTTTTAGGTCAAGAATCCCCGAAGGATCGAAGGTCGAAATCCATCTTGGTCATCCATTGACAAGGACACGTGGACTGTCAATCCCCACCCTTCGCCAGTTCGACGTTCGATTGTTTGGGGGATTGGTGGTGGTTAGGAGCAGGGAACCCTGAAGCCAGGAATTCCAAAGTCAATCACAGTTGTTGGTTGTTGGAGGATTAACATAGACAGCCAGTTTGATAGTTGGTGATTTGGGAAGAAACGTTGATTTATGTATGAAAACTCTCTAAGCCCGAAGACCAGAGTAATCACGGGCCGTTGATTCGAGGCAAACGTCAAACGTCTAATATGAGAGTTCGGCATTCATGAGTTCAGGGGTAATGTGTGTTGGAAAAGAGATAACTTTCGAAGACCGAAGCCCCGAAGTTCTTGTGAGTCATAGATCTTGGCACGAAGTAAGAACCGTTAATTCCCACAGTATTTTGGGTGTTCACTTATTCAGCATTCGAAGAAATTGGGGTGTAGTTTTGTCAAGACTCCTGGAGCCTGAAGCTCCGGTGCACCAAAGTAGCATGTTTTGTTAGGCACTCAATCATAGCCCTTGGTCAAATGTGATTATGGTCGACGTTAAGGGGCTAGTGCCCGAATTTGATAATAAGAACAAAGGGGTCACATGAGAAAGTGCTTGCGGGTCTTTGCGGGACTTGCATAGGGAAGTTAAGGGCTTGTGTGCATTAAGAGAGGATCCAACAAGGATCCGAGAGATGATTCAGCTCCTATGGGAACGATCCTAGACCGGGAGGTAGCACGAGCTCGAGGAGGTGGTGGGGGTTTGCATAAGTTGGCCTCCCAGGTTTCTTTGTAGTGGGTGTGTTCGTGGGATCTTGAACTGATTCATGTTCAGGACTTCCTTTAAGTTCCCCTTCTTTAGGGTACTCATGGGCAGAAGAAGGGGGAATCATAGAAAGAATTGGTTGATCCATTCAGTCACCAAGGATAGGTTGAGGATGATGGGGTTGGTTCTCTTTAGAAGTTTCATTTGGAATAGACAGATTGTCATATTGATCTATGGTTGGAATATTAGCATGTCAATTTCATGTTGATGAAGAAGTCAACGTCTCCTAAGACTTTGGATTGGAGGTAGCTCCCTCTTGTGTCAGAGATTTTTCTGATTTCCTTTTCTTTTTGAACTGCTTTCTTGGTTTCTTGTTTCTTACGGCATGGTTGTTTCCATTGCTCATCTGGATGTCCTTCTGGTTGGACCACTAGAGCTTTGGGGCATATTTTAGTAAAGCGCCCATAATTGTGGCAGATCTTGCATTTGAAAGGAAACTACTCATAGTAACCTATTGAAGGTAAGACCATCCATCCACGGAGATGTTGATGGCCTTAGGGAGGCCTTTTTCCAGATATACCTCCACACGAATGTGAGTGAAAGCCAGAAGACCGTCTTTCGGTTCCACTCGGTCAATGTACTTACCCTGAGATTTACCAATGGCCCGAAGAGTTCCATCATTCCAACAATGGAGAGGGAGGAAAGGAAGGCGGACACAGATAGGAATAACAGAAAGAATTTCATTCTCCGTATTAAAATCTAAGGTCCATCTATTAAGATACATATTCCACGGGTGCCCATGAAATATGGGCCACTTTTGAAGATCAAATCACGATACATTTTGTCTTAAAAAATAAATGCATAAAAACCCCTCCTGCAAAAAGAGTGTGAGAGCTTTCCTTTCAGAAGTGGTTTTCATTTTTTTTCAATCCAAAGAGGCATTAAGCAGGAGGAGGGTCAGACCCTAGTAAATTGCTAATAAGACCTTGCTCGACAAATTTCAGAGCCAAGGCCCTAGAATCGGCTTGGACCAAAACAGTGGGAATCTCATCTACTTTCTTGACAAAACGAGATGGTGTGGGTTTCGAACCTTTGGGGAGAGAGGTAACCAGAACGGCGAAGGCCACAATGCTTGACATGGGAGGAAGAGGGGGGGAGGTGCGCCAACATCCCCAACAGGGGAAGTCATGGCAAACGCAAGGAGGCGATGAGGCTAGGGTTTACACCAGTTCATTCCACTCTATCCAACTTTTTTAGAGAATAGAACCAGGGGTTTGGAGATAACAACATGAGAAATGCATGTTATTGTTGCACCTACCCAAAAATTTAACCCATGCAGATGCCCCAAATAGTTAACTTATGGATTCTTAACCCATGTACATAATAGACATAGTACATAAGTGGACAACTTACATAAGGATGCACCTAACCTATGCACATACCCATGCACATAATGTCCCACACAACCACCATGGATCTACTTCCACAACGTGGTGTTATATACTGAGTAAACCTTGGTGTATTGGTTGTTACAAATTTTAAGCACTAAAGGAACAACATTCTAGATACGATATAGATTTGTGAATGAGTATTATTTAGGCCACATTAAATTTATTAATATTATATTTTTAGTTTTGTATAATATTTTACATTTGGTGACATATGTTGATGTCATTGTTATAAACATGGGAAGGACTTTACAATCTCTTTAATACTTGGTTATAGAATGCACCTAACTTCTCTTGATGCAATAATTGTAGGGAATTGCCTATACAATCACTTAGTTCATCTTACAAGGCACTGCTATGAATTGTTAATAATTTCATTAATTCACTTATAATGTTAGAGGTGAAAAAAGTCTCAAGATCGATGAGAATGGGGAGAAGAGGATGGTTTCGTTGTGGATACACTAGTGTGCATGAGTTTAATTGAGAATATTACATATATTTTAGATATTCCACAAGTGTGATTTTAAAAATGGAAAAAGTGTGGAGAAACTACACCTATAGATTTGTGATCCCTACATGGACTATGTGCATGGAGCACCTTTTATAGAAACTATACCTTCTATAATTAATTTTTTTTAGGAACATTGTTGATATTCCAAATGCTTCCATATCTTAGCATGTGGGTGTTAGCATGAGGTACTGCATCAAGTAAAAAATATGATGGTTGGTTTATGCTTTAGCCTGAAGTATCATTCTATTATGTCATCTTTTGGTCATTTCGGTTAGGAACATTGTTGATATTCCAAATGCTTCCATATCTTAGCATTTGGGTGTTAGCATGAGGTATCACATCAAGTAAAAAATATGATGGTTGGTTTATGCTTTAGCCTGAAGTATCGTTCTGTTATGTCATTTTTTGGTCACTAAATGATGCTTTTATGTTGGAATATAATAGTAAAAACAAATATTATTGTATTTATTAAACAAGTGCTATGTTGTAGATATCACTAAATGATGCTTTTATGTTGGAATATAATAGTAAAAACAAATATTATTGTATTTATTAAACAAGTGCTATGTTGTAGATATGTCCCTGCCTCAAAGGTAATTTGAAAGGCATCACATTATAATGGTAAAGCGAATGTTTCTAATCAAAATCAAAATTGTATTTATATAATTTTATATTTTATATATATAATAAGCATATATGTGTTTTTTTCTTGTTCATACTATTTTTTAGCGAATTGATGTGGCAATATGAGAAGACCTTCATGTTATTTTAAAATCTGCTCATTATGAAATAACTACCAAAAATCCAAATTAAATCTAAATTATCAAAGCATTGGAGGTTTAAAGAAGACTTCTTTAACATTTGTTTTTCTACATCTCATTAGAAGGTTGGATAGTTGTTATAGCGACAACCATTACATCAACGTACATATTCATTTCGCTTAGGACAATAGTAATGGAAAGACAACACACATTAATGCAAAGGCATCACATATTTCAATAGTGAAGGTCAAGCATAAACTAGAAATGGCATTGTTGTGGTAATAAAATTATAAATAGACATAGCAAAAAATCATGTAAGAACTTAAATTATAAAACAGAACAAGTAAAACATTGTTATACTTTTACTCGGAATAGGTTATATAGATAGTATTAGTCATGACAAGTGCAATCAAAGTAATTACAATAACTAGCTTGATCATGATAGATGGACTAGAGGTGGCATCTCTTTGTATTATTGGTTTCATATAAGGCGATTGATGGTATTGAGACTATTACCAAGGATTCAACATGATATCTACACTGCTATCTATGTTTCACCTTGCTATCTGTGTTTCACCTTTAATACATATCTTCTTTGTATATCCTATATCGCTTATAACATATATGCGATGAATGTTTGATTACAATAATCTATAAACATTGCTTAAATCAATTGTAATACTATCAATTACATTCCAAATTATTGTATTTTTATAGGTATCATGGTTGTTTTTCAGCTTGTACATCATCTTATAAATACAAGTAGTTGAAATTTATTCTTCCAACTCGTGGAAATGAATGTCTTCGTGGTACAAAGGGATTCAAACCCAATTCCATATGCCTATTTAAGGATCTAGAAGACCAACATACAGCTTTGAAAATATTGTAATTCCTTTTTTGTGATCCATTTAATTTCTATAAAATATGGGAAAATAAAGAGTCTCAGTGCTCGTGATGACAAATAAGCAGAATGAAATGAGGTAAATTCCACTATTTTAAATATAAAAATGTTTGTATTTTCTCTTTAGCCTTTAATAATTCTGATTTGAGGTAAATTCCAATATTTTAAATATAAAAAGGTTTGTATTTCCTCTTTAGTCTTTAATAATTCTGATTGAAATAAAAAACTCTTATTTAAATAGAATTATATTAATAATTAATAATTCATTTATATTAATAATTCAAATTTTTAATTATATTAATAATTCTCAACAAATTAATTAATCAGAACTAAGGAAAAAACCTAGGAACCTCAATGTTCTTGAAATTGAAATTACTTTTGACACTACCCTGCACCTCTAGGGAGAGAGAGGAAGACTCTTATTCAATTTATAAAAACTGTAAAAAGTGTCCATCAAAGACAGTAGAACTCTTATCACTGGTAAAATAAATTGTAGAATGGAACGTTAATCGAATAATCATCATGCAAAGTAGAAATGGTAACATATTCACAGAATTCCTGTCAGAATTTCCCCAAAAGAAGTTTTTTTGCTATCTAACTATAGCCAATTTCCTCTAATTATAAATATAAAATATATACATTTCAATTTCTCACCACTAGAGTTGGTAACTACGCACTATAAAATATAAATATGTGAACCCATTCGCCAGTTGGGGCTTTCACCCTCTGCATGGTGAGTACGTTGCAGGCTAAACATCTTACCTCCAAACGCAGTTGCATTCTAAACATCTTACCTCCAAACGCAGTTGTCCATCTTTTCCGTAGATGAGAATAGTTGCAAAATGAGTGGAAAGTTCGAGTGTCTCAGATTATGCCTGGTAAAGTTGCTGCCAAATCTGTTGTGGAAGTTGCCACCCGTGTTGCCATGGGGCAGCCCTTTGAAGCTGTGTATTTCCTGGGCACGAGAACCCCTGCGTTCTGTGTGAAGGTGTATTCTGTGAATGCAGCTCTCATTTTGCAGTGGTTTGCAGGCATGCGTTTCAAGATGGCATTCGAGACGGAGGACTCTTCTAGAATGTGTGCATTATAACTTTTAATATGGAGAGAGGAGGCCAAGAAGAGGCTTCGAAGGTCGATTTAATCTTCGAAAAGATTGAAGATTTGCTTTAGGAGAAAAGAGATCAAGAAGAGAGTGATGACTTCAAGCCAGCGTAACGAACTTGAAAAACTAATCCCACTCAGGGTTCACTAAGGCCATAAAAGAGATTTGTAATGGTCTTTACAAATCTTTACCATCATTTCTTTTATCAATTTGCAATGAAATCCAATTCAAGGAAGGAACGTTCATGGCTTTTGGTGTCCTATATTTTTGTCGAGATATGAATATTTATGCTTTCAACGTTCTTCACATAGCCTAACTGAAGTACCCTTTATTCCCTCTATCTGCAAGACTATTATTGCATGTGTTTCCTGCAGGCTAAGAAGACGCAGGAGATGATTTCGAAGCAGTAGCAGTCAACTGTGATTATTTGAAGAATACCCACTTTGATTTTCTCAGTCTTCATCTATCCTGTGAGTTTTATTCGTTCTAAATCGTATGTACGAATCCAACCAAGTAGAATTAAATTTACAGTATTGAGATAATCATAGATATTTTGAAATAAGCGGGTTTTGTTTGATCAATGATATCTTGGAAGAGGAATTTCATTTTTTGTAAGTTGTTGAACTTTATTCAGGGCTTGTTCTGATTAAACCTCATTAAATTCAGGCTAAACCTACTTTGATTCTGATCGAGTCTCATTCAATTCGGACTAAACCCACCTTGTTTCTGATTAAACCCATTAAATTCTTACCGAAACCACTTTGATTCTGATGATACCCCATTAAATTCTTACTATGCCCACTTTGAATTGCTTGGGAAATCACTTTTTTCGGTTTGTTTGAATGAATGAATGTTGTGTGTACGGAGTCTGAAATTAAGGCCCCTTATTACTTCGAGTTGTCTTCCCTACGACGATTGAGGACTTCTGAGTAGGGCTTATGTTGTTTGTGCAATTATAATGAATTCATAGAATTTGTAAAGGCAAAGTGGTTGACAATGCTTACATAATTGAAATGGAAATATCATAAGTGATTCTTACATATTGAACTGATATAAGTGTCGTAAGAGGAAATTCGTAATCCGGTGGTGGGGGTCTCCGAAGCCACTGTAAGAATGTGGGTGCCCAATATAAGTTCGAGGATACATTTGAACCCCAAGCTTCGCCAGTTCATAATAGCATACAGTTGAAATGTCTGACCTGAATTTGGAAATTTTAAGGCTCATACAGTATACTTGATTAGGTTAGAGCTTGAGCTCCTCTAAGGTAGTAGGGATCGATGCCCTTTAGAGTTGGAAGGAACTGTTATCCTATTGCCTATGTTATTTGTTCCAGTGAAATGGTTCCAATTGTTTTGGAATTGGACTATTGGCGAGTAAATTTTCAAGTTATACTGGTCTAAAACAATCCCATTAAACTTTAGTTAATTATAATATGGGATATTCTTTCAGCGTTGCACTATGGTAGTGGTACCCTTTGGTACTATGGTAGTAGTAGTATCTACTAGAACAGCCGCAAAGTGGCTGGAGTTGAAATGCACATAGAGTTGAGGAAATAATTAAAAAGTAATTAATTATTAATTACTTTTTTAATATGATTAAGTAAATGTTAAAAAGTAAACAGGTTAACTGATGCATTTAAAAATACAAGGAAGTTATGAAGAGTAAATCA
>ML821187.1:2433-16340 GCA_009831015.1 Picea engelmannii
CGTCCCCCCCTCGGCCTAAATTTTTAAAATGAAGGTTATCAATTGGAATATAAGAGGCTTGAACAACACCAAGAAATAGAGAATTCTAAAAAATAAACTCAAAACGGAAAAACCAGACATTTGTTTTATTCAAGAAACCAAATGTACCTAAAAAAAGATGGTACAAATAAGTAAGGCAAATTGGAATATCTATAATTTTTTGAATATAGATAGTCAAAATGTCGTTGGAGGCATACTCACCTTTTGGAACCTACAAAAGGTGGAATTTCTCTTGGCAGAAGCTACTAAGCATTATCTGTCAGTAATCATGCAAGTGATAGGGAGTCCAGAGAGGGTTATGTGCACGAATGTTTATGGCCCTCAACTGCTAGAAGATAAAAAACAAATGATGTTAGACCTAGAAAACTTAAGGGATCGAAATTAGAACTCTCACTGGATTTTACCAGGTGATTTCAATATGATCACCACTTTGGCTGAAAATAAAGGAGGTATAAGAAGAATGGACAGAGATGCATAGGCTTTCTCAGCCTTCATAGAAAAAACCAAGCTAGTTAATATCAAAACTAGTAATGGTCAGTTCACTTGGAACAACAAAATAATCCTCCACCAACAAATAGCTTCGATATTAGACAGGTTATTAATCTTAGAATCAATAGTCATGCAAGGTATAATAATGGAATGCAACATACTTCCTTGGGGGGGCTCGTACCACTGGCCTGTTTTATTGGAGGAAAACTTCTAGGTAACCCCCCAAAATAGACCGTTCCGATTCCAAAGTTTCTGGACTGAGCACCCAACTTTCAAGGATAACATCAAGATCTGGTGGAAAGAGAGCATCCAAGAACATGGAACAAAAATGTTTAAACTTCAAAGAAGGATAAAATAAATAAAATAAATAAAAAAAAACACAAGCAATGGAATAAAGAAGTATTTGGGAATATTAACCAGGATAAAACAGATCTAGAAGAGAAAATTGGTCGACTCCAAGAAAAGTGCATCCAAGAAGGCTATAATGAGGATATGAAAAAAGAGGAGAACCATTTGAGTCAGGAGTGGGAAACGAGATGTAAACAAGAGGAGATCCTGTGGAGACAGAAGTCTAGAGTGAGGTGGTTAAAGGAAGGAGAAAAAAAAATACAAAGTTCTTCCACAGGTCGAATTTAGCGAGAATAACTCATAATAAAATCTTGAAGATCCGTGACTAGGAAGGTGTAGAGAAAGAATCCCACCTGGACATTGAAAATACTCTTGTTAATCATTTTCAGAATATAGCGAGAGAACCCAACTTGGAAATATCAGAAGCAATCCATAGGATCTTAAGGCATATACCCAGAATGGTCACAACATATCATAACTTGAATCTAAATAAACCTATCTCTCTTGAAGAAGTTGACCAAGTGATCCAGGAGATGCCAAATGGGAAGGCCCCAGGACCTGATGGTTTTACTGCGGACTTCTTCAAATCCTGTTGGGATGTAGTTAAATTTGACATTTATGGCATAGTGGAAGACTCAAGACCCTCGACCACAATCCTGAAAGCCCTAAACTCCACTCTGATCACCTTGATACCCAAAGAAAATGAGGCAAGGAATCCAGACAGGTTCAGACCGATCTCCCTTTGCAATGTGGTGTACAAGATTATATCGAAAGTTATTGCTAATAGGCTGAAGCCCCTACTCCCCATTCTGATTTCAAAGGAACAATCAGGCTTTGTAGAGGGAAGGAAAATAATGGATAACATCATTCTAGCCCATGAAATAATTCATACTCTGAAAATTAGGAAAAAAGTCGGTATGATAATCCAACTTGACTTTTCCAAAGCATATGACAAACTAAGTTGGAACTATATGGAAAAAGCATTGGAAGCCTCTGTATTTGACAAGCATTGGATCAAGTGGGTAATGACCTTGGTGTCTACAACGAGATTCTCACTATTGGTCAACAGACCAACAAAACCATTTTACCCTTCCAGGGGTCTCAGACAAGGAGATCCATTGTTACCCTTCCTATTTATCATTATGATGGAAGGGTTGAGCAGAACCATAAAAGCTGGAACGAAAGAAGGAACTATAAAAGGATTCAGAATGTATGAAGAGTGCGCTACAACAACTCATCAACATTTTGTGGATGACACAATGCTACACAAAATTCCCACTGTCAAGGAAGCTAGAGCCTACAAGAAGATCCTATCTGATTTCGGAGAAGCCTCAGGGACATAAATAAGCCACTCAAAATATATGATTTACTTCTTCAACACCAATATAGGAGTCCAAAGGAATATCTCCAACATCATGTGGTTTGAGAGGAAAACCTTTCCCAATAGATATCTGGGTGCGCCCCTAACGAACAAGGCAAGTAAATACACTACCTGGGAAGGGATCAACACTAAGTTGCAAGAGAGAGTAAAAATATGGACCTACAGGACCCTCAATTTAGCTGGTTGTTTAATTCTATCAAAGACAATCTTACAAGCGATCCCAACATATTTAATGTCAATCTTCTCATCCCCAAAAGATATTTTATAGAAAATCAGAACAATCCAAAGAAATTTCTTATGGAGAGGTGCAAAGGATAAAAAGAAATGGACCCTAGTGGCCTGGGAGAAAATGTGTTGGCCAAAGAGAAAAGGGGGTCTTGGTCTACAAGACCCACAAGTAACAAATGCAACCTACAGAGAAAAACTGTGGTGGAGATGGGTTAAAGACAACTCGATGTCGTGGGCTAGCTTGTGCGAAGAAAAATATGCTCTAGGTATCAATCCTCAGGAGCTAATCAGGTTCACAGGCATAGGAGAAGGATCAACCATCTGGACCCTATTGTGGAGGAATAAAAAGTGGATCCAGGATCACATTTTCTGGGAAATCAAGAATGGACAAACAACAAGATTTTGGGAAGATGCATGGCAACAAGAACCCAATATGGAAAACCAAGACATGGACATGATTAAACAAGAGATGTTGGGGCAAGGTAAACTAAGAGTTTGTCAGTACTGGAAACAAAGGGAGGAGATACCAAAATGGAGAATATGGGATAATTTCCAAAATCAAGACAACACTCGAGACCCACATCTGGTCAAAGAGATAGAGGAGGAGGTGGCTAAAAGGAAGATATGGTTCTTGGAGGAAGAAGACCAACTGAGATGGGGGAGGACAGATGGTGGATAATTCTCTCTGAAAGAAGCCAAACACTATATAGCGGGCCAAGCCCAATGAGACATGGAACCTCATTGGGAATGAATTTGGAGTCACCCTCAATGGATAAAGATAAAAATATTTAAATGGATGGTTCTACATAAGAAAATCTTGACCTGGGAAAACCTTGTAAAAAGAGATTTCCATGGTCCCTCAAGATGTCACCTCTGTGAGGGCCAAGGGGAAACAACATACCACCTGCTAGATGAGTGCACCTACGCAACCGAGATCTGGGACTAGGTAGCAATGGGATTTCTCCAAACAGATAGGGTAAAGGGAGATATTAGAGCTACTTTAAAGAATTGGAAGGCACTCTACAGTGAAAATGAAGTGGTTAACCTATGTTGGGTTTAACTCCCGGAATGGTCATCTGGGAAATATGGAAAGAAAGAAACAAGAGACTATTTAGGAATGAAATTTACTTGACCTCTAAGATCGTGGAGACTATCAAAATACAATTAAGAGAGACAATGCATATGAGGAACTTTATGTGCCAAAAAAACATGATGTCTCCCCACGACCTTCAAATCCTTCACTGGTTACAATTGAAAGAATGGAGCCTTAACTTACCTGCCCCTCATGTGCCACATATTCTCAGTGATGTCAAGAACTGGTCTCCACCTCAAATAAACTTCTTGAAATTGAATTTCAATGGCGCTTCCAAAGGAAACCCTAGAAAGACCGAAGAAGGGGGAGTGTTCAGAGATAGCGGGGGAAATATTATACGACTATATGCAGCTAGCATTGGCAGCACGAAAAACAATGCAGTTGAGTTCAGATCTCTGGAACAGGGTCTAGATATTATGATTAGAGAAGGCTTAACTAGTGTCATAGTCAAGGGACACTCGTCTATGGTGATCAACACAACAAAAAAAATCCAATGTGGAACCAGAATTGGCAAGGTGATAAGACACTGGCATCTATCAAAAAATCTACAACGAATTTCGAGGCACTTACAAACCATTGTCACGATATAATTCAGATGGATACGTAGATCGACAAATGCTCTGGTGGATAGAATAACAAATGAGGGAGTGACTTTGGGGGACGATCTATTGGATGAGGCATGGAGCGGAATGCTTAGTGACCAACTTAGATCAGAATGTGAACACTTGGAGAACCTGGATCATAGTGGCATCTTCAGAGATGACAATCACATTGGGGCTTACATGGGGTAGTCAGACCCGGTGTGGGACCCAAGCAAAGTCTGACGATCCAAACACTTGGCCCTCAGATCTCATGATGAGAGTAAACGAGATCGAGAAGGGAAGGTAGGTGGTGGTATAAACAACTAGCATGAATTTAAAGGCCATATCGAGAGACAACCTGGGCAGTATGAATGGAAATCATGAGAAGATAAGGACATGAGTAATACTGCATGGATCTTGACCCCTGGGACAAGGTACAAATCTAGAAAGGAAGATAATAGATATGGTAGGAAAGGTTACAATGATTTGAGAGTTAAGGAGGGCATAATGGAAAGAAATGCTTCATCGGCACATCAATGTAATCGTATTCTCCACCTCATGGCACAATTAGTAGGAGGTATGGGTACCGGGGGGTGAAATCGTTATAACAGGAGGAACCGCAGAAAATCCCACAACTTGCTGCATTTAGCCCCCCACAATTGTTACAATTCCAAGATCAACTTACAACAAAGGAAAGGCAACAAGGGGTCCGAGCAGAGAAAAAGTAATAAAACACCAGGAAAGAACAAGGTCATGGCGTGCTTAAAACACACCAAGAGGAAAGGTAAACCCCTTGGGGAGGGCAAGCCAAAAAGATCGAGGAAACTTTCGAGGATGGAGAATGCTGCAAGGGAAGCAATGAGAATGTACCAATATTCAGTCCCACAAAAGTGGAAAAAGTGGAGAAATTTGGGAGGAGGAGATAAAAGTGGAGCGAGGCAACAAGGAGATGGATAATATAGCCCAGGAAGTATATTGGATTAAAGACATGGGGTCACCCGCACCAGGGAGACACTCTTCCAAAAAACTATGGAGATGGCATGGATCACCAAGATGCTAATTGGCAAGGTGAATGTGGATAGAGATGAGGCTCACAAGGAGGAACAACTGGAGATAAAGTCCTTGCTGGAAGACATTCAGCGTAGGGTGAGCGGGCTGGAGACCATGTTCAAAATGCTGGTGAATATAGAAAAATACCAACAGAGAAAACTGGAGAGGCTCGCAACCTAGTTTCACTTGTTCCTAAGGTTTGTACATCATTTGGATATAACACGAGCATAAGGTAGTGGCGCACCAACCCAAATTCGCAAGACCAGGACTACCTCCCCCAAAGAGGACAACAAAGCTCAGGAAGGCGGAATGATGGAACATCCCTAGGTTCTCTAGCTATGAAGTCTTAACAATTTTCTTATTTTTCCAAGTACAGGAAGCTAAGCCAGGAGTTAGTAGGAAGAATGTCAGTCTCTAGCTGGTTTTGTTAGTCCTGTTTGGTTATAAGTGCTAGTCTTTGAAAGCAACTGTAGCTGGTTTAGTTAGTATTTTGTTATATGTTTAGTCTTTTGAAAGAAACAATAAAACTTGGATTGGATAGGGATGGTCTGGTTTCCTTTTTGGAAGAACAAATATTTGCCCATCATCAAATTGATGATTTCAAAAATTAAGTGAACGTCATTAATGACATGTAAATTTAAAACTTTCTGGTATTTGATGATTAGAAATGGAAAAAACGGGTAAATACCCGTCACATTTAACCACTGATCATCATGCATCGAATATGTTATCCAGAAGATCTCAAGAGGGTGTGTATGGTGGGGGGCAACCCCCAGAAAAGAACCCAAATCTTGAATGAAAGGAGCAGGGTTTGACCTACTACTTAATACCAAATGATATGAAACAAATTTGACCTATAACTCGAAACTAAGAACAAGTAAGAAAATTAAGAAAGAAAGAAAGAATAGTTAAGAACCTATTGCGTAAATTATTCACTTGCCCCAATAGAAAATAATAAACTAGGATGCACACAAATCAAGCCTTGAAAATATGCAACTAACTAATAATGAATGCAAATGGAGATCTAGGAATGTGTCCTAAAAGGAGTATTCGTGGTGGTGCATCCCAATGTTCTATATCACAAATAATAAAAGATCAAATTTTGTAAACATTTTTTTTTGAATTAATGCTATATGAACATTGTTAAAGTCGAAGAACTTTTAATTGGTAGCTCTATGCTCATCAAGGTTTGAACTTGGGTCATTAATGTGGTGATGCCCCATCTCAACTGCTAGACCACACTTAATATATGCATAATAATTTTTAATTATTTCCATAGAAAGAGTCATTGAGAGAAGTTTTGAATGTAACGCTAGAATAAATATAAAATTCTAGATAAATTTTACAAGAATTAAAATAAAGAATATAAGATTTCATGGTTGGATTTTAGCTTGCATCTCATCCATATTTTCCTTCTTTGGATGAGATTTATTTTGAAAAACCAAGTGGTAGAAGATCTGTCGATCATTGGTGCATGTACATTACTTTCCTAACTTTGGATTCCACATACCTTTATAAATATTTAATGGATTGTAGAGTGTTATCTTCTCACACTTGCTTACTTATTCCTTATGATACCATGTGCATCTTTTATCATTGGTATTTCACTCATTAATTGGTATTAGAGCCTTCAGATTAAGGTTTTTCTATAATTTGCAATTTTGACTTCATTGAGATTTTTACTACTTAATTTCAAGTGAATACCCAATTCTAAGAGTTGGAGTTCTCTATAGGTGCAATATGATCCTCTTCTCTTTTGATGGAAACAATGCACAATAACTCATTATCACACAAGTTTCTCTCTCTTGTGCATTTCTGCAAGACTTTTTTATGATTTTGTTGCAAGAGGTGAATTCTTGTTTGTGATTGATAGAATTGTCAATTATTTTTTAGCCAATTTTGTTTGTTTTATATTCATTCTCCTAGTCCTCTATCCATTTTCTCCATGTAATCCTTAGATTACACTTTCTGTCATGAAAACAACATAAAATTTTGATACAACATTGCACTATGGCTCTGTGAAATTCTTCAAGTTACTACTATGTTGGCTCCCACGGTCTCAATGTTTCTCAACTCTTTGCAAATCAACAATGACAAAGCCAATGCATCATGAAAACAACTCTTCTGCAACAACAACAAGAGTTTCCTACAAAAATGATGGAAGACATTATGGCCATGTTCTAGACCCTATGACATGTTTTGTAACAACCACATGCCTCAATTAAAAGGTTTTTACCCCTTTGACATTTTAGTCACTCTTGCAGTAATATCTACACCTCTTGCACATGACCATGTCATCTTTGTGCTCTAGCATTTTTTATTCCATCTCACTCTCATCTTTCACATGACAACTAGCCCGAAGAATCTCATAAACTAAGGGAAGTTCCAATGCATTCCATCCTTGTGAATTCTATTTTCTAAGAACATACTTTTGTTGTTGGTTTTTCAAGTTTCCCACATAACTAATATGCATCAAAGTATTCTAGTTCCACTATATGGTGAGCTTATGATGGAAAATCATATAGAATTTGTCTTCACGTCATTATATTAAGGCTCCCCACCTTCAATGGACCTTTTGTTTTCATTTATAATTGCTCTCACAATGTTCTACTCAAGAAGTTTTTCAGACAACTTACATGTTTTTTATTAAGTAGGGAGGGGGCTCCCACATTAGAGGATCCTCTATATTTTCATCTTTCTTTGGATAAGACCAAATACAAAGCAAAAATAGTTCAATGCTTCCAACTATAATGATATATATGTGTAGATTTTAACCTTGTACAATATTTACTGCAAACATATTTTCAGTAAAAGAACAAAAAAGATACAATGGAAAATAAAAACATTAAACAGAGACTTTTCCCCTGTAAACCCAAATCAGGAAAACCAACATATTCTATATTCATTCATGGTGATACATTTTTTACAATACAATATACATATAGGAGCCATTGGCATCCAAAACCCTAACCCAATGACTTGGATTAGTTAACAACCCTAATTTCTTAACCGGAAATAGAAAACCATCAACAAAAAACATGTGCCAAAAAACCTCCCAACAATGAACATGAAAATCGAGGAAACACAAAAAAAAAGGCAAAAATGCGACACTATTACTTGTGCAAAGAATATAACACATACCTAATATTCTCCCACTTGTTTTCTTTGCATATAGGGAGTTATAGGGTTACATGGTCAACAATCCAGGGAAACAATGCCTATGTATCCTCTACACCAATAGAACTTCTCAGTGCTCATAGATTTTGTTAATGAATGTGCAACATTCTTCAAAGTGTCCACCTTCATCAACAACACTTTCTTTTCTTCAACCATGTCTCTCACAAAGTGATATTGAATATCGATATGCTTTGTCTTTGAATGATAAGCTGGGTTCTTCGCCAGAAAAATTGCACTATGACTGTCATAATCTATCCTTACAGCTTGCTGTACCAGCACAATACCTGAACACAATCCTTTTAACCATACTACTTCCTTAATTGCATGAGTGGATGCCATGTATTCAACTTCTGTAGTTGAAAGTGCCACTACAACCCGTCTTTTGCTCATCCAACTTATTGCTCCTCCAAACATTTTAAACACATACCCACTTGTAGACCTCCTATGATCCATATCTCCAGCCCAGTCTACATCCACAAAGCCAGGTATATCCAACACTCTGTCCAATCTTGGTCTTCCTTGGTTGCACAATCCACAGCTAGCAGTGCCACGCAGATACCTGAAAACCCTTTTTATTGATGTCCAATGCTCCTTTCCTGGTTTTGACATATAAATTCTCAAAACTCTCACTGCATGTGTAATGTCCAGTCTAGTACAAACCATACCATACATCAAACTACAAACTGCACTCACATATGGAACACGAGACATGTCCTCCTCCTCTTCCTGTGTCTTGGGACACTGATTCACAGATAACTTTACACCAACAGAAATATGAACCTTGATCAGTTTACATTCTTACATATTAAACCTCTGCAATATTGTCTCGACATATTTTCTTTGATTTAATCAGAGTTTCCTCTTTTTCCTATCTCTTTTAATTTCCATGCCCATAATGAAATTTGAAGCACTGAGATCCTTCATGTCGAATTTAGAGGACAATCGAGTTTTCAAATCCTAGATAATATCCTTGTTGTTTCCTATCAACAACATGTCATCCACATACAAGACCAAATAAATCAGATTATCACCAATTAGTTTAAAATACACACAATGATCCTCTTTGCTTCTTATGAAACCAAGTCCCAACATATAAGTATCAAATTTTTGATACCACATCCTTGGTATTTGTTTTAAATCATACAAGGACTTTTTCATCTTGCATACCAGTTGCTTCTTTCCCTTCATAGTAAATCCTTCAGGCTGCTTCATATAAATTTCTTCTTCAAGATCCGCATGTAGGAATGCTATCTTCACATCCATCTGTTCCACTTCAAAATCAAATGCAACAATAACAGATAAAAAAACCTTATAGAGGTTGTTGGCACAGGAGAAGACCCAGGGTTCAACGCTTCAACAACACACCAACAAAACCCTAACTACCAACCCTTTCGGCAACACCTGCAGAGTAGGTGAAGTCTCACCTGAGGTAGAAGTAGGGGGGTTACATGATGCAGGTGTCTGTAACCAAGCTAGGACATAGATCTGTGATAATAACACTTCACAGAGTACTCTATTAACACTTAAAAGGTGATATGCATTAGTTTAATAGTTTTAATAACATCGCAGAATATACCCTAATAGAGATCGACGCAGTAACAACAAAGATTAAGCATTTCAATCACTTAGCACATAACATTAGGTTAGATCTAGCATTCATTCATATTTAACACAAGTAAAGAACTAAGAATCAACATATCTATCTATCATGCATAATAATCTTAAGCACTGAGAAGATTCATTACATACACAAAATAACACAAAGCAAACCAAAGAAACAAGATATATGTGGTTCACCCCAATGTGGGGATACGTCCACCAACTGCTTCGTCTTATTTATTATTCTTTAATATATTGCATTCATTTTCTCATGTGCACCAAGCCACAGAGCCAAGCTTCGCACCAGACATGAGATCTGTGCAGTGAGCACCATATCCTCCATCCAAAACTAGGTCAAGGCACAGAGCCAACTTCTCTCACAAGCACAGAGCCTTAACACATATACATTTTGTTGCACAAAGAAACTCAAAACTACTTGCACTTAGCTACCAAGAATTCGCTCAAAAAGCCTCTCTTCTACCATACATTCTTACTTATTTATACTTTTACAATCCCTTAGAATAAGGCCTAATCATGGGTAAACCCCATGGGCCGACATACCATAACCCATTACAAAAACTCTAGGGGCTCCTTACTGGGTCCACATAACCCACAAAATAAGTGAGATCCACGATCTCAGCTCCACCTGGGTGCTCCTTTCTCGACTAATGTGTCGAATTCCAAAAAGTGGTCAAACCTAACCAAGGTTTCCTCAAAACTTGGCCGAGGGCCAACATGCCCCCAACACTCACCTATGAATCATCCTGATTCACTCAGGTCTTGGCAATGTTTCTTCTAAGACCTTGAGCTTCACTCGAGCTGCCTCAACTTGCTACATCACCTGAGCCTCCTACTCGATTATCTCCTGGATCTTTTTCTCTGTAACATGCCCTTCTAGGTGTTGTTCCACTGCTGCAATCACTTGGTCCAATTGCAAGACCTGTCCATCAATTTCTTCGAACACCTTGCAAGCTTCATCCTACATAGGTTGCAACTTCTGCGTTACTTCCATTACCCTTCCCTGGAGGGAAGTGATCTATTTCTGAACTGCACGTTGTTCCTGAGATCTCTTCATTCTCTCAACTGCGGTGAGTAGCTTCATCTGCGCCTACACGGAGAATGCCTGCTCTTGCACTTCCTGTAATTGTGCTTCCAGTTTATTTAGCTCTGGATATTCTATGAGGCATTCATTTTTCTATGCGCTTCTATTGCTCAGTTGTTTGCACTCTGAGGCAAGGGCTCTGATCCTTACTACTGTATTCTTAGCGGATTCCTCCCTTGGGTCACGTACTTCTTGTGGGTTTATCGGTACTGCTTGGACCTCCAACTCTGTTATCCTTGCTTGAAGTTGCTGTATGGTCTCAACAAGATTCACTACTTGAGCCTTGACTGACACTTGTTCCTCTTGTGCCAATCCTGGCACAGAGTGACATGCTTTACTCACTACTTCTTTGACTACAGACCATTTTGCAAGCAACTGCTCCTTTTCTCTCTGTAGCTGCGCTTTGTCCTCTTGGAGCATCACCTGGAATTATTCTCTCTCACTTTTGTAGGCAACCACACTATACTGCGCTACTCTTAATTTATCTAAGACTTCATTCTTCTCTTGTTTCAAGGCTTCTGTAGCCTTCTCCTTTTCTTCCTGGATTTTCTGAAGTCGAGCTTCTGTCACATCTGCAAGTCTTCTCAATTGGGCTGGTTCATCCCCCAATTCTACAATCTGTGACGAGGAAGGCACAGTAGGTACTGCGCGGACCAAACGAATAGCTTCCTTTACTTCCTTCATTTCCTTATCGATACTTCCATACAAATTCTCCTACTTCTCTCCATATCTCTGCAAGATTTCCTTGGAAGCACCCTCCATAGCTTCGCAGACCAAAATGATATCGTCTTCTGTGAGCGTTGCTTCTAACTGGGGCTTACTGGCGCGTGTCTTCTTTCTTGCTGAAGGTTTCTGCGAAGAAACCTTCCTCTTCTGCAATGTTACTATTTCAGCAGGGGGATATTTCGGTGGTGTAGCTTTGCCTCCTCCTTGCTCATCCCCTCCTCCTTGTCCATTTTCTTTGTCTCCGCCTCCTCTTAGCGAGCCAGATCCATTTTCTTCAAAGGCGTTGTCCTCCTCATCGGTCTTTATATCCTGGACTTCTTCATGCTTCTTCTTCTTCTTTTTCCCACTGGACTGTTCGACATGCTCAACTTAGGTGACCATGGGGATTCCTATGGTGTCTGTGTCGGAGAGTTCTTCATTAGTGATAGGTACAAGGAAATCCTCCGACCATTCCTTGGTGATATTCTCCATGTATTCATCTATTATCTTGTAGTACGATTGTAACTCTTCCTTGTTCTCATCTTTGTGCGCAATGATATAGATGAAATGCGGATCTGCGTGAAACTTTTCTATTGGTCTATACTGGTGTAGGGTGCATGGTGTCATGAGTGGAAATGACTCAATGGAAACCTTCAATTGCTGATAATATGCATGAAACACATCGTTGGACTGCCACTGCTTTGTCATCTCGTTGGTGTACCACAAGGTGGAAAACCTAGCAGCCAACAACTCTGATGGTTCGATCTCTGGAAAGGTGGCTCCTTCAGGCATTTGCCAAGAAATAAATGCGATCAAAACGATCAGCCAACTGAAGTGGAATTCGTATCCCAAATCCTAAGCTTTGCGACAGTCTTTCTCGAGTTTATTGACGAGGTAACTCACTCAATTCATCTACATTCCCTCCTCACATTTTCCTGCGAGGTCCACCATGAACCCAATGACCTGTGTGGGGCAGTTCTTCCTTATGAGCTTGCCAGCTATGAGTTGGCAAGTGAGGTGCACTGCACCATCCTGTATGGAGGCTACCTTGTAGCCTCGCTTTCCTTTTTTATCTTCACCGTAAGCTACCTTGATGCGTCGTGCCAGGGAGTGGTCTGATGCCTTCCCTAGATAAAAATGCTGAGGGTCAGGTCCCTGCATGCTTAATCCTGTAATATGGTGGATCAATGTCGAATCCACTGTAATCCTCCGATCGAGCCACAAGTATCCTCCATGATAGCACAACAAGAGGAGTTTAACGTAAGCGTTAACCTCCTGGTGGTGGCCAAAATGGGGAATATTCATCACATTTAACACAGTGGACTATGCCAGTCCCTTAATCCATGGCTGGGAGATGAGGCGAGGCTTCTTCCCAGTTGATTTCGTCAAGTATCGGTGGGGTGCTAGAATAACATAGTTCTTTCTATATCCTAGGTTGAAGCTATTTTTCTTTAGCAGTGGGATTTGTCCTAGCTGGCTCCCTACTACGAGTATTCCTTTTAGAATGTACGCGGTGAACATAGTGTACTCATAATCTCGTGGAATGATGTCACAGTTAACTACGCCAGCCAAAGGTGGAATGTACTCAGGTAGGATCGACATGATCTGCTTCACATTAGCCAGATCACCACGATGCTTACTTTGCTGCTTAGTCCCGTGGTTGACACGGCTAGAACGTCGTCCCGTCGAAGGGGAAACCTGCAATCCCCTGGTCGATGATGCCTGGAAACCTTCAGATAACTGCTTTTCGACCATTATATTCTTGAGGACCTCCTCGACAGACTTCTCTAATTCACTAGGTTTGCCCTGTTATCGCACGGTTTGTAGGAAAGGTTAAATAGCTTGAGTCAAAGGTAGAAACCGGCGTAACAGGAGCTTCCCCACCCACTGTCACCTCGATGGGGAGCTCTTTCTATTTAGGAGGGCAAGTCCAAGGGAGACGTCCCTAAGGCAATCTGGATTAGAGAAAGGATTTGAAGGATAAAAGGCTAAGTCAAGGGTACCCCTTTCACAGATTGTTGCCCGAGAAGAGATAGTCAAAGGATGAATTCCACTGACGATGCACCTGTTAGCGAGACAAAGACAAAGAAAACTAGAACCTGCTTGCAGTGGATT
>ML821187.1:34641-45242 GCA_009831015.1 Picea engelmannii
AGTTGGGTAAGGTCAACATCATTCCAAAATAAGGGAGAAGATGAATTATAGTTAAAGTAAATGGATGTTTGTTGTTCACAACAATAAATATATATTTTCTGTTCTATTCATTATTTGACTACTTGGAATATTTGGGTATGATTTAGAGGTGTTGGGAAAACATTTTAAAATAACTAGTGAACTTACCATACATCATAGGTATATTATAGTGGCAGAGTATGCTTGTAAAGGTCCTTATTTAGGTTACACACCAATTGTTTGGTAGAATTATTGATATATACTTAGTTTTTAGAAGACATTGATTGTAGAACAGAGTTAAAGATAGCCACATTACTATTTTGATCATGGGTGAATAATCAATTTTCCCACTCAATCAAATTTGTTTTCATTACAATATATCTCTATGGGAGAAGTGTTAAGATTTATCCATTGGAAGAGGGATGTATGATATTTGTGTGCGTCTCATCGATGTAAATATCTTCCATTCTGAAATTAATATAAAATATTAGTATTTGGAAAAAAAGGTGTCTTAATTTTTCAACAAATGGTGTCTTTTTCTAGAATGAAAGTCATTTATCCCATTAAATATCCACTCCACAACAATTCCTATCTCAACTACTTACTCAACACTCATAGACAGACTTTGTAAGGCAAGAGAACTTGAATCAACTCAAGAATTTCAAAGAAGATGTTGTCCTGGTCATCACATCTTCATACAAATAATCCCACTACCTATGCACTAATGATTGGAGGACTATGTAAGTCGGGCTAAGTTGAAAAGACATTTGAGATATCTATGGAAATGAATAGAAGAGGTTACATTCTAGATACAATCATTTTCTCCCATTTGATTAAGGGGATTTGTATGTTATGAAAGAGAGACAAGGAACTTCAATTTCTCCATGGCATGTACAAGATGCCAGCTGGAAATTAAGTTGATTGAGACTTCATATTTAGGGGGAGTATTACACTTCAATCCTTACAATGTACATCTAGGTGATTGGCAATGCAATGTTGTACAATGTAGAAGTTAACCTTACAAATTCACCAAAGATCTAGAAAAAACTATACATGTATAGTTTCTTCATCCAGAATATGTGCAACAACTGGTAAGGTAACCCCAAATATTTACAAACAATTAGTATCAACAATCAATACCAGCTACGATACTTTTCATTTGTCAAAATATCTGTAAAATTGAGGATGAGTAACAATGAACAAGCATATGGTGAAAGATAGAAAATTATGAAGACTCTATCCAAATCAAAAGAGACGATGAATTTGCACTTTTCAAATGAGTGGTAGCTGTATTTAGTTTTTAAGGGAGAAGAAACCATAACTTTTCTCTTTATTATAGGAGCACAATCCTTTTTTATTTTTTATTTTTTTTATGTATCAAACTCATAATGACATATTTTTACCCTTGTCCTTCACCTAATAAGGAATTACCTTTGTAACCTGTGATTTGCTTGAAATTTATTGTAAAATTTGAAGATGAATAGGATATTCCTTTTTAATTTTGTTTTACCTTCCTTAAAATAGGGTTTTTTTTCCCCACTTTTCATGGTGTGTAGTATATGGTGAGCAACACCCCCAACTAATGGAAACAATATCTGTTGCGATGCTACTAACATAACCGCCAATCTGTATTTTCATTTGATTTTTCTTCAGAATAATTTATGGCCCCAAAAGGTTGTCCATGCATGAAATGAAAGCAATATTGAGCAATACCAAAGGCCCTAATGTTTGTATAACTCCATGGGAAACACTAAATATCAAGGTAGGAAATTCACAGGGACTTATCTAGGTTAGAATTAAGAAAAAAAGGTGTTGTTTATGTTATAACCAAAATTTTATTTATTTAGTTTTATTATGGAGACATTACATTGAGATAGTTAATCAGATGGAATTTGAACAACCTCTTGAGGTTAGAAAATCATGTTTTTATCTCCTTGATTCTATGAATGATGAAACCATTAAATTGCAACTTGAACAGAGAAATCATAGATCCTATATCGTGTGTTTTGATGGCCCTCCTGTTTATTATAATAATTGTGATGACCATGAGCATAGGGTGGTGACTATGAAAAAATTGTTTCATGATTTGAAGGTCCAATTTGCTACTTAGTTGGCTTCACAGAATGTAGACAGTGTCATCAAGAACCCTCAAATGTCTATGCCAGTTTCAACATTACTGTTGAATATCTCAGATCCTAATGAATACACAAAGTATTCCCTTGACTCTATTCTACAGACAATGTTGTGAATATATTGATCCTCCATCTCTAGCATTATTGTTTCCTACAGAAAGAAGTGAAGAAACCTAAAAGAAATCATCCTAGATTGTTGGATACATGTCTTCTTTGGTAACAAAGACAAAAGACATGTTTCCGTATATGAGTTTGATGCTTCCTGAACTAAAGAAGGTTCTTGTATATCATGTACCATAAGTATGTGTCATTGCATCCAGAACTCTTGGTTCACTCATAAATGGCATGGATTAAGAGAACTTCTCAGATCTGTTCCCTTGGTTAATGGAGACTCTAAATTCAAATGATAGCAATGGTGTGTGATCAAGAGATACACACGGTTTGAGTGAGGTGCTAGTTGCGCTAGTTAGGGAACACTTCAAGTCGTTTCTTCCAGATTTCCTTTTAAATGGTTCTCATGCATTGGAGGTATGCAAGCACACCTTTGATTGGATCAAAATCTATAAAAAAATATTTGTATACATAAGAAATGATTAGTGTTGTTTGCAATGGAAGCAAGGGAACACTTCCTGCAATTGCAAACTCAGGAGTGGCCATGGATCTAGTCCCACTTCTTGGTAGTCTAGGGTATGAGATGTTGAATCTTGCCATGGTATCAAAGGATTTAAAAAAAATGGATAATCGATATCAGTTGGTTCTATATCAACATTTTTAGGTTGATGAAATTCGAGTGGGCACAATTACTCATAAATTGATACTTGTGTTGTGACATTGCTAAAGATGATGAAATTTGAGTGGGTGCAATTCCTCATAAATTGATACTTACATTGTGGCACTACTAAAGAATATCCCAAATTGACCAGGTGAAAATAAAATTACACTTAACATTGTTACAAATATTTCTAAGAGGTGAAGAAAACAAAATGTCCATGTCAAAGGAAGGCACTTTAGAATCCATAACCAAATATTTATCATTAGTTCCTTAAAATATAATAGAAGAAGCTGGTGCAAATTTATTGCATGGCCTTTTTGACAAGTACAAGATTTTTCAGCATGAAGTTGTGATGGTTGTCGTCGACCATCTCATAGCAATTGGGTTCCAAAGGAGCTATATATAATGCAGCTAGGGATTCTTAAGGGAATTTTGACATTGAAAATATTAAACGTAAAAATGCTTCAAGGAAAGAAACTAAACCATTATTGAAAAATTCTAGGTTCAAGATCTAAAACAAAATAAAAAGTAATGTTATGAATTTAACATTTGAAAATATTCACAAGGAAATTTTCATTGCATTTGTTGAAGGTAATATTATAGAATGATTATATAGAAGTTTGTCAATTTTATTTTCCTTGCAACTAGTAAAGGAAAGTGTATCACAACTTCACTAAGTTTTATTAAAGAATCCTAGGGTGTGGGAAACAAGCAATGCACAATTAATCCAAACTGTTTTCAGTCGAATATCCACCTTACTCAAGGAATTGATCATTACTATGCATGTCTTACTGCTATAGTGGGAAAACCCCCCTACGGACTGCACTAGGGTTCTAAAGTGCAGGCAGAGCTAACCGTCTAAAGTATCCTACTTTTAACAACTATCCCAACAACACCCCACATTCATGCATAAAGTACAAAGTATAGGGATCCGGTAGTATTACCTTAAACTCTGTGTTCGGTGTCGATCCCTATGCGTTCGGTCACTTCTTGACTGCAAATATCCTCCCAAGGCTGACTTGCATTCACCAAAAGAAAAACAAGAAACTATGAACATGCATTCTATATATGAACTAATGGGTTAGATGTCATAACAAAAATGTAAATCAAACATGAAGATTGAACACATCATATGGTGGGATGGAAAAAGTACTTCTTGATATTAATCTCACAGAGTTACTTACAAAATGAGATCGACCACTGCTCCTCGAACCCGGTCCTAGGCTCGTCTTCACCATGCTCCAACTTCTTCCACGTATCTTTATTCTCTCACACTTCTCTCTAGAGAATGGGCATAGGCTTATGAATGAGGAAAAAGGAAAGAATAGGGAATTCTGGCTCAAAACTCACAATGTGGCTGCAAATTCTTGGGGCAAGGGAGGAAAGAAAAATGGGCAGAGTTTCACTGTTGCTATGTTTCTCCTTGGAATGAGACCCCAACACCTCTTTTTATATGACAAAAATATGGTTATTCAGTTTGGTGATGGGATATAGGCGGTCAATTGGTCGGGAAACTACCCAATAGCTCGTAATCTCAACGAATCCCTTGCAACTTTTTATTTTTTGCAAATTTTGTGGGTATACGCGAGTTGTAATGGCACAGCTAGTGTACGTACGTGGGAAATAGTGGCGCAACTAGCGTACATACGCAGACAGTATTGGTTCATGGCACATACATCTTCAAAAATTATGTTTTTAAGAAGAGTTGTTCTGTATTAGCTTTGAAAAAATAGTAAGTAAGATAGTCTAATGCCAGGTCTGCATGTGTGGTGCAATTTAGGGTTATAATAGATTCCCCCTAATGTGTGAGGTCATAAGAGCATATGATGGCTGAAATACATTACAAATCTTTACCAACGTATGAAGCGAGTGAGCCTGGGACCAGAGTTCAGGAGGTGCCATTTGCAAAATAACAATTGTCTCACCGAGGCGGGCATACCCATGCTCGGGATGAAATAAATCATGGCTGCCAATCAAATAAATTGCAGATCCATGTCATATAACTATATAAAGTGTAGTCGTGAGAAATACACAATGAATATACATCTCAAAATCAAAGATATACATGTATAGTATCCATCTTCAAGAAGCCAATGACACCTGATGGCTGGAGATGAGGTCTTCAGAGCTCGAGAAACAACTTCAAGATCTTCAAAAATCGGGTAGGATTGCAATGTGAGTGTAAAACTTCACTACGTAGAGGTCTTAAACGGCTCGTCAGGGAACAAATAAGAGGATCTCAGTGATCAGAAAAATAACTCATTGATTTCGAACAAGGACTTGATTGGACTTTAGGGATGGCCGAGAATGAGGTTAAGAGACAAACTCCAGAAAGGATGACTCAAGTTGGGTAAGAAGTCCCTTGGACAATAGCACGACTGATGATCAGACTCGGGCAACATGACATTGACATAAGTTCACGATGCAGGAGGAAACACAAACTTTCCATATGTTTGGAAGAATAACCAAACGAAGGAGGACACAACTCTATGTTACGAGAACAACTTCCTAAGGTCATATTAAATCCCAAATCTTGACGAAAAAATGGAAGGATGTGCTTTGTCCAAGGGCGACTCATTGTGCTGCCATAAAAAGAACATACTTTTCCCATCCTCTTTTTGTGGTATATTTGATTTTTTTGTCTTTTTCAATATTTTGAAAGCTTGAAAAATAATAAAAGAATGCTATGTTACAAAGGAGGAACGAGTGTCGCAAGCATACTAGTTACAAGCGCAAGGAACACACTAATGATGAGAGAAAGGAGACATGTTTAGGGAAAGGACACTCGGGAAAATTCTTCCATGGGTCAAGGTGTCAAGACGCAAAGGAAAAATGATACAAGGCTTGCGTATAAGGCATGCTTCACAGGTTCAGTGGAGAGAAACATGGAGCCAACATTAGGCCAAAGACGCAGGAATGCAAATGTGATTGATAAGACACAATGATAACACCCTTCAATGTAATTTTAAATGAGCCCAAAGAAGGTAAGCTCGATGGTTTTTCATTTTTAGAGAGTCTGAAAAAGCACAAAAGAAGACTCCATTGGGGTACCTTTTTCGAAGATAGTCTAGTCGGCTCGAAAAATGGGTAAACTAGCACCGAAAAGACATCTATTCAAAACCATTTTAATGAGTGTGACAAAGACAAGATCACTTAGAAATCTTTTTAATTTTAAGGAGTCTGAAAAGATCTTAACTATGGACTCGCTTCCTTTTTCTATATTTAGTCTCCTTAGTCCGAAAACGTATAAAATCTACTAAAGAGAACTCTCCCGGCGAGACGAATCTCTCAAGGTGTACCTTTTCCCTCCTTGATCTACATGCTAGAAAAAGGGGTAGACTCATGCTAGTAGATGTTTTTCTGAACCAATTAATGAGTGTGAAAGAACAAGGTCACTCGACAATCTTTTCACTTTTAAGGAGTCTTAAAAGAGCTTAACTATGGACTCCGTAATGGACGTTCTTCTTGACCTATTTAACGAGTGTGAAGAAACAAGCTCACTCGATGATCTTTTCAATTTTAGGGAGTCTGAAAAGAGATTAACTATGGACTCCGTGGGGGTTCCTTTTTCGTAAATTTAGTCCCTCAGGCCTGAAAAAGGGTTAAAACTAGACCTGAGAATACTGTTCTAGAGAAATGAAGTTCCTAGAGTATACCTTTGTTCGTAAAATTGACCATTCGGACTGAAAAACGGGTAAAATACCGCTAGACAGACGTGCCTTCAAATTTTAGTTTGGCAAGCGTGAAGGGCAACAAGATCGCTCTACAATCTTTTCATGTTTAGAGGATCTGAAAAGGGCTTAAAAGAAGACCCATTTTTTGGGAGTCCTAAGGGTGAGGTCAAGAGTGATAATATATCAGACGTGTGAAGGCTCAAACTCATAATCAAAACAAGACTAAAAGGACTCTGGAGCCTATAGTCATTAGCGATGGCATGGACACCAAAATGCAACCAGGATCTACCTAGGGCATCCATGTGAGGGTAGGCTCTACCACTAAATTAAGACACTTCTAGAGCAACAATGATGGTTCTGTGTCGCAATTCGATGGGCTTGATCCTATGGTAAAGCGAAAAAGACAACGAGGTGCAACAAGTGGAGGTGGAATCCTAACTTAAATGCACAAAGTTGGAAAAACGAATTTTTACCAAAGGACCTTAAAAGTGCCTCAAATTCTCAAAAAAAAGTTCGTCGAACCAAAGGTAAAGTGTATCATAACATCCAATGAGAAACTCAAGAACCACGTTACATGATTTTCAAGCCAGAAAAAACAACAATAGGGGTCAAAAAATGACAAAAAGGGCCAAAAAAGTCTATAAATAGAAGTTGGCAGCTCATTATCACCATTGCAAATTGAGAATTGACCAAAAAGCCAAAAACACTCCTTTGTGAAATAAGTTGATTCCAAGAGCTTCAGTGGACAAAACAAACTTCCTCTTGGACCAAGTAAGTACAAACTAGCTCCTCCTACATTTCCATTCTTTCTTTTTTCATTTCTTTTTGTTTTTTGGGGAACACACATTTAAAAAGGTCAACCTTGTGTGTACACACTATGTCTAAGCACAACCCACGTATGCACACGGGCAAAGAATAATCTGCCTGCGTACATATGCGACTGTGCCCAGTACAACCCACGTACACCCTCTAACATATGAAAAAAGTGAAAATACATTATTTGACTCCTCTTTGAACTTGACATTTTGTAGAATGTATGTCCATTAGAGAGAGAGGGAGCATGAGGACATTGATATATTGGTCAAGGAAGACCTTGTTGTTGTCATTGCATTAAAACAATGCGGGTTGTGGAAATTATTCTCGTGTCCACTCATGAGGGAACAACCCAAGCTGCTAAACACCTTAGTGGATTACTAGCATCCAGATGCAAAGTCATTTATGTTCGAGGGACAGTCGTTGACTCCAATGATTGAAGATATTTATTTTCCTACTGGCCTCTCGAGGAGAGGGGAACCAATCAACCTTCATTCTTTTCCCTCTAGGCCTCACAACAATGTCGAGTTGATCGAGCAACACTGCGAGGTCGAAACAGATAAAGTGGGTTCTCAAGTACCGATCCACAAAATCACCAACCTATCACTAAAAGTGATAGTTTTACTTATTGGGCAGATCACTAGATCCGCGGCTTTACATCATGCCTCCTGGGCACATATGCATTGCACAGTACAATGCTTAAATGCACGAGCATTCGATTGGAGCACAACCATGCTAGAGTGCATGAAGAGAGAACTCACAGAGTGTCATGGGCGGAACAACAAGAACTTTGGGTACAAGACTATTCTGTGCTCTTTATTCTTTGAGAGGGTACCTAGTCTTAGTCCACAAGAGACAATACAAGGGCATGTGCCCTCCTTTCTAGTAGTGTGCAGATGGGCAACATTGCTGCCACGACAGGGGGGAGGGAGGACCATTGAGGCCTTTGATGATAATTTTTTTGAGTGGTGGTCTTGACAAATTTCGACTATAGAGGACTACCCATATGCTGAGATCAACTTCTCTAGGGATCTTAACATGCCCATACCTCTTGGAGCAGAGCGAGGAGAGTTAGGTATGTTTTCTTTTGAAAGTTTTTTAATTTTTTAGTTTCTTTTTATATATATCATTTTTATGTATACCAGAGTACTTGACAACTTTGTATATGTTATGTACAGATGTGGGACCAGTGCGTCTAGCAGATTTTTCACGGAGTAGGCACCGTCCATGACCATAGGCATTACCAACAACGATCGTTGAATCATCAACAACAACAACGAGGGTACCTCCAGCCAGAGAGGCTGAGAGAGTTTTGAGACGAGTGGAGCGGAACTTGACCGCACTCACCCATATTGTGCCCATGGTCGAGATCGAGGATCTCCTGCCATCTATGTAGCCTCATGTTGGTGGGGTGCCACATACCTAGGTCCAGCTCTTTCGGTGTTTGGAAATCGTTGTAGTCCACTATGTCAGGGCCAACAAACCTCATGCTTATCTTAGGGTGGACCATTTTCATTTCGAGGGCACTCTTTGTGTATTTTTGAGGGCATAAGCCCCGTGTGGTATACCAAACTCCTTATTTTTTGAGGCACTTGGTCCCACCTATGTACTATGATACTTTTGATATATATATATATATGTGTGTGTGTGTGTGTGTGTGTGTGTGTGTGTGTGTGTGTACATATTTTTGTCTTATGGGTTACATTTGTTTACAAATTTATTTACATGTGTATGTGTGTGCTTTTTATTACATGTGTGCAATATCCCAGTCTAATACTTGATTAGCTAGAGTATCTATCATTTGATTCAATCTCCTAGGAACATGGACATACGTAATGTAATCAAAACAATGTTCTAAGAGATGTACCCTAAAGAATCGTCAATGTAGAGTAGGATCATAAATGCGGTAAACCCCATTTAACTGGGACACAACCAATTGTGCATCTAAGTAGACCCGGAGGTAAGAGATACCATGTGAAAAAGCGTCACAAAGCAACTCTATTACTGCACTGTATTCAACAACATTGTTTGTGGCGTCACCTAAACAGATACCTCCAGAAGATAACAACTGGCCTTGAGGTGTGAAGATCACCCAAGCTGCAGGAGCAAGCCTCCGAGTGTGTCGGCTAGCACCGTCTGCGAATCTAACAAACACGTCTAATTAACTTGACATATGCCACAGTGAAAAAGATGACATAAAAAATGACACGTCCATAAAACAAAAGGACCAAAACCAAAAAATGTATAAGAACTATACATATAAACAAGAAGTCACCCAAGGTGACCTACCTACGAGTAATACTTCTTGAGGTAGAGCCCATTTCTAGGCTCCACTAAAGCTTTCCCTTCAAATTCAACCAGATGATAAGCACCCTTCTTTAATACCTCCTTCACGATGAACAGTCTGAACCACATGGGTTTGAACTTGCCTGCCCCCAGGGGATCCTTATCTTGGTCATAGACCAGGACAAGGTCACCTTCGGATAAAATCTAAGGACGAACGGACCGATCATACTTACACTTGACTTTCTTCTCGTGAGCCTCGTTAGCCAAGGATGAATCACGTCATTTCTCATCGAACTGATCGAGATATAATAAGCATTCCTCAAGCGGTGAAGTGTCTGGCAATAACTGTACTACCAACTTAAGAGATGGGATTTGACATTTTATAGGCAAGACTGCTTCCAACTCATAAACGAGTTGAAAAGGTGAGAAACCAGTGGCAGTTTTTATAGACATTCGGTAGGCCCATGTTATGAACATAAAATATACATAAATAGATATTCATAACATAATAATAGTTAATAAATAATAATTATTAATAATGAAAGGTCATGTCTCAAAGGACATGACTATTGGTAAAGGGCACCACTGCGTGGGTATATAAGCAGGCCCTCATTTCTCAATTGTAATCATCTCATTATATCTATCTTATATCTTATTATTATCTTATCTATTCATCTTTTATACATTATTCCTACATGGATTATTATGTTATATTTCAAGTATTTTGGATAATTCTTGTGTGAGCAAACTTTGTTCGTCTCATGATTTCTCGCCTAAGAAATCATAATAAAAAACTACTTGCAAAAATCACGAAGTCCAAGGAGAAGAAGCGGTGTTTTCAAAAATTTGAACAAGAAAATGAAGGTCTCAAAGAGAAATTAATCAAAAAGGAGGAAGAAAGCTCCT
>ML821187.1:46519-61514 GCA_009831015.1 Picea engelmannii
AATAAATAATAATTATTAATAATGAAAGGTCATGTCTCAAAGGACATGACTATTGGTAAAGGGCACCCCTGCGTGGGTATATAAGCAGGCCCTCATTTCTCAATTGTAATCATCTCATTATATCTATCTTATATCTTATTATTATCTTATCTATTCATATTTTATACATTATTCCTACATGGATTATTATGTTATATTTCAAGTATTTTGGATAATTCTTGTGTGAGCGAACTTTGTTCGTCTCAGCCCACAATGTCAAGTACAACATAATACCAATTTGACTTGTCTGAATTGATCATTCGCAGTAGAATGGTCTTGAGAGACTTATTTACAGCTTCCACTTAACCATTTGCTTGTGGGAAATAAGGTGATGAGTGTTCTTGTCTCAACCCTAGCTTTGAAATTAACTCAAACATCATTTTATTATGAAAGTGACTGCCATGGTCAGTGAAAATATCCTTCGGAATGTCGATCCTTGCTATTATTTGATTAAACAAGAAGAGAGCTACTGTCTCTCCATCATCTTTGAACGTTGGCATAGCTTCAACCCACTTAGTGAAGTATTATACTGCTACGATAATATAACGGTGCCCCTTGGATGAAGGGGGGTGGCATGTAGTATAATCAATCCCTCACTTAGTGAAGGGGCCAACTGTGGTGACGGGAAACATGGGAGCAGGATGTGTCTTCATGTTCCGTGAGAAGATCTAACACGGGTGGCACTTCTTGACCAATTCAACACAATCTTTGATTAACATCAGCCAATAGTAACTGGCTCGTAGAATCTTTTGGCTTGTTTCCAACCCAAACAAATGACCACCACATGCTCCAGTGTGGCAGCCGTTAAGCATGAGTTTTGCTTCTTCATGAGTAAGGCATCGACGAAGGATGCAATCTACACCTCGATGATACAAAGTGTCTTCGAGTATGATATAATTTTTTTCCTGATCGCGTATATGTCGATGCTCATCACGAGAAGCAAAGGCAAGGCACTTCAAATTATGGAGATAGACTAGTATATCTCCATACCAGGGGTCCGAAGATGAAATCAGAAAAAGATCTCCTTTAATCGGTGATTCTTTGAGCATAATATCACCTGACTCGACCGAAAGTTTCGATATAAGTTTTGCAAAGACCAACAACTTTTAAGATTTTGCAGACACAAAATCCAAGTCAAATTCATGGAGGATAACGATCCATCTACTGATCTTTTCGCCGATGACATGTCGTGTCAACACATATTGGAACAGATTCACAACGACAATGGCGGTGGTCTTGCGGAACAAGATATAATGATGGAACCGTTGGACAACATGTACTGCTGCCAACGTAAGTTTTTCAACAAGGGAGTAGTTGAGTTTTGGTCCAACCAGGCCTTAGCTCAGGTAATAAATGACGTTTTCTTCAAGCAAATCATCTTCCTGAACCAAGACCATACGAATGGTCGACTCTGTCGTGGCCAAATACAATAAGAAATATTTATTATAATTGGGTGGACGAAGTAGAGGGGAAGACATGAGGGCGCGTTTCAATGCTTTGAAAGAGCATTGAGCAGCTTCGTCCCAATGAAAAGGAACTCCCTTCTTTAGTAAACGCATAAACCCTTTAGTGATCTCAACATAGTTTGGGATAAAATGTCGAAGAAAATTGGATTTTCCCTGTAAACTCTGAAGCTGTGGGACTGTGTATGGGGGAGGCAATTGAACCATCACCTCAACCTTTAAAGGATCGAACATGATCCCTGTTTTCGACACTATGAAACCTAATAGATGACCCGACTTCATGCAAAACCTGCATTTTTTTGGATTCAAGCGAATCTGATAGTAGCGATATCACTCAAAGATAAGTCAAAGGTGTGTGGGATGATCAACTCTCTTACGAGATCATGATGCCAAATCATTGAGATAAGCCTCGACTAGGTGTTTGAGATCATGAAAATCAAAAGACATGGCCCAATGAAAAGTGGCTCCAACATTCTTTAGGCCAAAAGGCATCTTCCGATAAGAAAATGTACCCCACAGACAGATAAAAGTTGTTTTATGCTGGTCTTCGAGCTTAATTTGTATCTGATTGTATCCTGAGAAACCATACATGAAATAAAAGACCTCACAACTTGTACATCCATCGACGATCTGATCAATGAATGGGGTGGGGAAATTATCTTTTGGACATGCCTTGTTCAAATCATGGAAGTCCGTACATACGTGAATCGTTCCCTGCTTTTTGTTGACTGGAATGAGATTCGAGACCCGTTGAGTCAATTGGACGGGGTAGATGAAACCGACTTTGAGTAGTTTCTTTACTTCAGCCTTAATAGTTGCTTCTTTTCGAGGATTAACCGGACAAAGCTTCTTTCGAACTGACTTGGCGTCAGGGTAAGTCGTAATATCATGTTCAACGATTCTTGGATCAATGCCTGGAATTTCCTCGTAAGACTAGGCAAAAACGTCGTGGAATTCTTTAAATAAATCTGTATAGATCCGAATCTCCTCAGGGGAACAATATACTCCGACGAAGAAATTCTCCATGGCGCCAGGGGTTCTAGAGATATTGATAGGTATCATTTTAGTGATGGTTTCCATATTACCCTTGGCATAAATTGAGTGTGTAACCAGAGGATTGATAGGAAAAGACCTATCTCCAGTCAGAGTCAACACAAATTCTCCTGCTTCTATTCTTCCTGACTTGGGGAGGAAATATGATCTGTGATGGAGATCATCCCAGGGTCTATCCGGACCAGTCAATGCCTCTAAAATTTCCTCATCAGAGGGCAAGACCAAGTCTAAAGAATCGATAGTGGCAAGGGAACCTTGAGCTCAGGCAGGCTTGAGAACTGGATCTAACTCCTATGCGGGAGTCAGATCGGGGTCGACGAAAGATTGTTGGACTATAGAGTACACAAATTTTTCCCCAGACAAGGGCATGGACATGCCATGGTGCCCTATCCCTTCCATTGTGGCTGATGGGGAAGGAAGAATCCATAGATCATTAAAGTAAGTCATGCGGAACGACGACACTGAAAAGATTTCAGCCTTAGGATGGTAGGGGACAACCAATATCATTTTGACATCGTTGGAAGGAGGCGGGTAATCGAAAGTACCCATGAGAGGTGGGCACAAACCAACCCCATGTTGATGACGTCGAACTATAGGTTATCAATCATCAGGATCATGGATGCCCCTGATGAAGGGTTAGGTCTGGAGAAGGACAATTGATCAATGGTCACGATTCGTCCCTCATGTGGAAACAAAAAGACCCAAAAAATTGTGGCAACCACTGCATGCATGGCATATGTCCAATTCCTTCCTAACAGAAGGTTGTAGTTGAGAGGCGCATCGACCACTTCAACTTCAATGCACACGGTCTTCCCTCCTAACTGCACGTGGAAAGAAGGAATGATTCCATGTGGTTTCAAAGAACGATCGTCGAAATCCGTAAGAAGAGTAGGTGAAGGAGACATAATGGGTTGGCCAATGGCCTTCCAACATGCCAATGACATCATGCATGTTGAGGCGCCCTCATCAACCACCGTACGAAAAATATTTTGGGTCAAAGATTTCGTGGGGTGATCCACTACTATATGGAATGCGACGTGGTATGGGAGACGTGGCTTCAAATTAGTTGTATCAAGTGTGATAGTTCTCGGATTACATGTCTCAGTGGATCCTAAGGCGACTAGCAGAGCCTTTCTTTGCGAAGGGTAGCTCTGGAGGACCTCCAAATCAGATATCACGCAAGGGGTTTGTGACAAATCCTCCACCATAGAGTAGTTCTGGGTAGCCCTCATGTTTGGATTATGTGAAGCCTTCTTGAGCGCCCCTATCGAGATGTGTTTCATTGTTTCACCCATAGTTCTCTCGATCTGGAGAGGAACAGACGGATTTTCGACTTCTTTACCCTTTTCGACGGTACTTGGTGTTCCATAATCATGTTCCCTAGTAGCTATGTGAGGTTCACCTTTCAACATATAGATATTCAAGGTTGAGGGATTAATAGATGACGAAGGAGGTCCTTGACTTCCCCCATCCGCATTCGCAGAGGCTTGAGTTAATTTTTTCCCATGAGGAAATGGGTTCGTTAACACTGCAGGCTGCTACTGTGCCAATAACTTTTGGGCTTCCGTTGGTCAAGGGAACAGGTGAGTCAGGTGGTATTTGTGCCAATATTTCACAGATACTTCGACTTCTTTCTCTTTATGTTTCCCCCACTAGAATTATTGGTCAGTTTCTTATCCCCCTTACCCTTCTTTCATTGTTTTTTCTTCCCTTCGGCCTGTTGGTTGGCCTTTGGGTTCATCGATTGCACGCTATGTACATCCGACGTCTAAGCAGGGGGAGCAGTCGAACTAGGAGTTGGGTTGGCTTCTGTATGATGTATTGACAATTGTTGCAATTGGTTTGACAGTGGATCAGTGGGCTTTGCTTGTGCTGAACCAACAATGGCGTCAACATCTGGTCTAGACTTGTGTCTAGTCTTATCAAGAATAGACTATGGCGCATCTGGAAAAACTTCGTAAAGAAAACCAGACTGAGAGTAAATCATCTCTAGCTGTTGAGCTCTCATTATCACTTATTCCTCCGAAAATACCCCCGACATTGCTACGTCCTTGGATAGCTGGGGTACCAAAGACTTAAGGAACCATTCCAGTAGGAATGCTGGTGAAACTAGTACTTTAATCGAACTCTTCCTATGCCGCCATTCTCAGATGTGATCAGAGATATGGTCAGCCTTTGTTTGCTCAAAGTTGGCCATCAGTTTTTTGTCGACATCGTATCTCACAGGTAATTGAAAATGGTTTAAGAAAACCATTTCCAATTTGCCAAAAGTAGAGTATCTTGAGCGATCGAGCTCGATGTACCATTTCGCGACATTCCCGATAAGAGTGCGTTGAAACAGACACAACTGGATGGAGTCGTCTCTCAAAGAGTTGGACGAGCACCATAGGTGAAATGTGGTCACATGATCGCCTAGATATTCATTAGGCTTGTCTTTGAACTTTGAAATGTCCGAGAGAAACTTGGTCGGCATAACAGGCCAATGTGGATCATGACAGATTGGGTCATTCAATAATATTGACAAGTCTGGCAAATTCAAAGTTTCCAAAAAAAATATCTTAGGTTGTTGAGTATGTACAGGAGGATAGGAGCCTGGGATTTGGCTGGCACCAGGTTGCCAGGAAAAGTTAGGTTGATGGCCTGGGTTCTGGTAAAAACCATGGCTCTTCTAGCATTTGGATGCTGCACTGGTTGAGACGTCATCGACTGACTCCTGTAATAGGACGTTGAGGGATGAGAAGGGATTGATCCCGACGTTGTGTTCCAAAGGTTCTGTAAAGGGTTTCCCCCTGCTGATCCGACGGGCATAGGTACTGAGCCTTGCCTGGGGTTCCATTGAGTTAGTGTATGTACGCGGGCAATAGTGGCACAACTAGCATACATACGCGGACAATATTGGTTCAGGGCGTGTACATCTTCAAAAATTATGTTTTTAAGAAGAGATATTTTGTATTGTCTTGGAAAAAATAGTAAGTAAGATGGCCTGATGCCAGGTCTGCATGTGTGCTGAAATTAGGGTTATAACACTTACACTACATTAGGGCACAATTTATTGGAAAAAAATAAATGCGTACTTCCTTTTCAAGCATAAATAATCTAGTTTATGAAACAAGTGACAAGGTAGTCAGTACACCAACAAACAACACAAAAAATACTTCTTCTAATTAGGCACATCACAAGAAGAAAACCCCACATATCTCAACTCCTGCACAAGGTGCCTCTCATCTATCTTTGACAGTTTTTGTAAGCACAAATGAGTAAGCATATGAATCTTGATAGTAACCTTCATCCCCCCTTTCATTGAAATCTTCCTCTGACTTTAGTACTACAACCCTAACCAAGGACATCATTGTTTGTTGCTAGTTCATGTTCAACCTCAAATTCCTACAAAAATGCCATGATATCACCATCACCATCTTCATCCTCCATTGCATTGTCATTAATATCAACACTAGGCAAGATTTTCAGTTCTGATGTGGAAGGGAAAAACATTATTTCTGGTTTTCTTTCATCATAAAACCTGAACATTGCATCCGTATAATCCTATTAATGAATTATTCCTTCTCCAAGACTAGCAGTCTCTTCATGTTGTTTAGAACTGATAAAATTATCTTCAAGCCACCACATCACTTCCTTTTGTTCATCAAAAGGCATAACCTGATCCATTGACACTTTTGACTCATAATTGTAACTTCCTTCAATGAGCTCTCCCTCCATTATTGAATCATCAATCAATGGCAATTTAGATTTCCCAAAAACACATTGCATATATATTATAGTTGCATTCCATTCAAATGAATCCCATATAGTTTAACACCATACATATGTGCCACCAATATTCTCTTCTCACCTTTAAATGGACATTTACATATTAAATTGTTTTCCTTTAAGACTGGTTCATTCCTATGGACATGCCTTGGTTGTTTACCATATTTAGAAGTTGAATTAGAGAAGTACCACTGAGGATAAAGTTTCCAATGGGAAGGAGTGTGAGCCGAATCCAAACCGAGGAAAAGTTTTACTTTTATGAAAGAGAACGACCAATGCACATATCTTGTGTTGTTGATATATTCCTTTGAAAAATAAGTCTACATGTACAATAGCATATATCCTCCTTTATTCCTAGCTAGTCTTCAAAGGCCTCTGTGTGCACCTCCAAAGGAAAATTTGTTGTAAAACCATTATTATACTCATAGTCCAACATATCATTCCCCTTACTGTTCTCACAAGATAACTAGTGAATATCCATTTTGTTGTCATGCTCATCATGTAGTTGTTCTTTATAACCATAAGTGTCACATTTTCTATAATCATCAATACAAGATTCTTCTTCCCTAGGAAACAATTCAAAATTTATGTCATCTTGATGAAACCATGTTCTACCATACATCTGGTAATTGGGAGCATCAATAGGGGTAACAAGAATATCATCATATGTTTGGAGTTCAAAATGTTCATTGGGTCTATTCCTATATTCCAAAAAACAAGCATTATTTCTCACCTACTTCATGGAACTAGAAATGGCATTGGCCTTTTTCCACATTGTCCCTTCAAAATGTTGCTCATCCACCAACTCATCTGGCTCTGTTTCTCTACAATTTTATGTGTCCACATAATAATGAGAGTCACTAATTGAATATGGACATAGTTTTTTCTACAGGTGTCCCAGTCATGTTGTTGAGTGCTTAATGCATTTTTCTAACAAGGGTATTCAAGATCAAATATTTGGAAATACTCCTTGATATTTGGTGTAGAATCTGTCAATGGGTAATATGTAAAGTTGTAAACAAGGGAACTGCTAATTATTGACCTAGATCTCCATTTTCTTGTAGCTTTAAAACTTGGCATAGATTCCTTTATGTAGATCGAAAAACCAATGAGATTTGTAGAATATATCAACTTTCCATGTCACAAGGAAACCTAAAAAATGCTTCGATCTGTTGTTACAACAACTACTCAAAGCACCCTTATTTTTTTGTATATTCTTGTAGAAATTTGAGTGTGCTTCTTGCAATCAATAAAACATTAGACATGGGTGAAACAAACCCTTTCCATTAGCATCCTTGGTACCCCTAGGATTGCAACAGGCTAGATGAATCACTACAATAGTTGAATATGCTATCTCTTAGCATACTATTACTACTTGTTTTCCACTAGATTAGGCCATGAGGTTCTACTTGAAAGAGCTATGAGAGATATGACATATGGACCGTGTTACAAAATATGAGGTAGGATCACTATGCATTGAGATGTCAATAGCCCAATTTGAAGGCACAAAGTCAAATACTATAAGAAAACTCTTCATTCGTTCCATCGTGGTAGCTACAATTCAGTGACCAATTATGGTGATCTCAACTTCAGCATATAGATCTATATCATGGACTTTACTCTTGTCTCCTATAGTTAGAAAAAATTTCAATCACTTTGACAAACCTTTTATTTTGGGTAGATAGGCAAAGACATTAAGAAAATAGTTGGATATGGATAGTCCCTCATACAAGGTTTTCTTTGCTATGCCAAGCTATACTTTCATTTTGTCTGAGCTATTTAGATCCATCATATACTGATTATGGTGTCTTCATTATATTCACTTGAGGGCCCAACCATGTATTGCACCATGACAACGAATGATATGGAATAGTGGTGTCTCCACATGATTTTCCATTCTAGATTGCAAGGTTCTTCTTTCGATCTCACATATAATATTTGGAGAGATCCAATTTTCTAGATACTAAGTGAAAAATGGTAACCTACCTCTGTTTTAGGATCAATTCCATATGTTTTATTTATTGGATTCCTATACCAAGGTGTGGGTGGATTCAACACTTGGACCATTGCAATAAAACTTGTGAAGCTTATGGATCAATTTTTTTCTATCAAGATCAAAATCTCCAATCTCTTCAAAAATTGTACCTAAAACAAGAATGGAAATTGTGTTGTACCATCATTTTCTATGATTAGAAAACTAATTAATCTTCTACATGAATCTTCTATGTACTTATACATGATTTTTTCTGACAATAACTTGGCTTTATATATTCCCTCTAGGAGCAAATTAGCATCGTAGTAAATATATGGATATCATGTTAAGTTTGTGTTCTTCAGGGTGCGATAAAGATAATCCAAAGAATCTTACCAGTAGTCTAAACATGTAGTAGAGTAACTTTCAATATGGGAAATTTTGTCAGGGGAACTATTTATTTTGGTTTGGTTAGAAAGGAATTTGTCCTTGGTTTTGTGTTCTTTTTTATTTATCATTTATAATATGTTGAGAATTGGGCAAGTATAATGTGTGTCATCTTAACTTGTAGAAGTTAAATGATAAAATACATAGTTTTCCCAGGCTACGCTCTACCTTGGTAAAGTTAAAGGAACATATTAAAATGTTTCCCAATAAGACACCATATATAAAGTTTAAACACAAGTAGTTTACAAGATTTCCAATATCACAAATATGTTATTTTTTCTATTCAAGATATTGTAGCAAGAAAAAGAGTGATATTGTTGGAATTGTTTCCAAACTTAATTGAGGTTAAGATGTTTTTCCTTAAGTGTGATTACCTCTTTTAGAAATTGTATCTTGGAATATGTGTTTGATGTCTTCTAGCTATAATCTACCTCCTTCCTTGCTTGAACACTTGTTAAGAAACTATGAAATAACAACCTCATATACCTAGGAAAGAGGGCCACTCCTCAAACTAAGACAACCACCTCCTCATAGGAACATGTGAAAATGAAATAGTCAATGGACCCAAGTGGAGATCCATGTGCACGACCATATGGGTGCTACTTGAAATTGATAAAACATTTGATATGGGTGAAACAAGCCCTTCCCAACACCATCCTTGGTACCCCTATGCTTATAGGAGGCTTGATGAATTAATATAATAGTTGAATATCCTATCTCTTAGCATACTATTGCTACTTTGTTTGACATTAGATCAAGACATGAGGTTCCACTTGCAAGATCTATGAGAGATATGACATATGGATCATGTCATCCGATCCGAGGTGGGATCACTATGTATTAATAATATGTCAATAGCACAATTTGAAGGCATGCAATGAAATACTATAAGAAAACTCTTCATTCCTTCCATCTTGGCATCTACCATCCAGTGACCAATGATGGTGATCTCAACTTCAACATATAGATCTATATCCCAGATTTTAATCTTGTCTCCTATAATTAGAAAAATTGTCAATCACTTTCTCATAACTTTCTTATTGGGTATATAGGGAAAGGAATTAAGAAAATAGTTGGATATGGATAGCTCCTCATACAAGGTTATTATATGTGATACCTAGCTAGACTTTCATTTTTTATGTGTTGTTCAGATCCATCATATGTTGATTTTGGTGAATTGGTTATATTCTCTTGAGGTCCCAACCATGTATTGCACCATGAAAAGGAATGATATGGAATAGTGTTTTCTCCACTCTCTTTTCCATTCATAGGATTTTCCAGTCTAGAATGCAAGTTTCTTCCTTTGATCTCATAGATAATATTTGTAATGATCCAATTGTCTAGATATTGGGTGAAAAATGGTAGCCTACCTCTTTTTTAGGATCAATGCAATGTTATTTTTTAATATATTCCTATCCCAAGGTGTGGTTGGATTCAACACTTGGACCATCGTGATTAAATTCATGAAGTTGATGGATCAAAATTTTTCTATCAAAATAAAAAACTCCAATCTCTTCAAAAATTGTGCCCAAAATAGAGGAATGATAATTATGTCTTAAAACATCAATTTCTATGATGGGAAAACTAATTCATTATAAATAACTCATAAAATTTATATACTTCAAAGATAAAGAAAAAAAACACCAAGGATTCCACATGTTCTCCAAAAAGTAACTATTTCCAACCACTTGTATAGAAATACTCCAGAGTCCAAAAAAATACTAGCTAAAGAGCCTAGTATTGGAAATAAGGTGAAGTGATGGAGGATGTTCCCATTATTGTTATGAAAGGTAGAGTAAAACTATTCCATTTCAGTCACTATTATTTTGATTGCGAGACTCTATTATGAACTTTTGAACAACTCACCAAAGATTGGGAATGCTATCCCACTGACCACAAACATGGTGCTGAACTTCCTAACAGGTAAAGAAACTCACAAATTGACATTTATTATACCCAATTGAACTGTATTGAGTGACACCTCAACCTTGTTTCAACATATTTCTAAAAAAGAAATAATTTTCCAAAAATAATTCAGCATTGTAACCATTGATACTAAAATTAAAAAATATGGGCGTGACTCATATTGAAAGAAAAAAATGTTTAATAAAATATCATCAAATGGTGAACTAACTTGGGGAATAGATGGACATGAGAACCACCAAGAAGCATTGGAAGGTGACCACGAGTTGATATGCCCCTGCTGCAACAAACACAAATAGTTGATGAAGAGGAGGGTACAAATCAACCTTAAATCTGAATTCTCTTGTTCCACACTGTAAAATCTCAATCCATCTCAGGCATGCCTCTTCAAATTTTAGATGGGTGGGTCGTTCGACTCTTAGTAATCCTGGGTGAATTCGTTCCCATTGAAATATATGGGAGAAATTAGTATCATAAACCCTTGATCGGATATGGGGGATAAATTTTTACCTTAAATCCTTGATTCGAGGATATGCAGGGCGATTCATCCACCAAAAATATTGGATTCTAAAAAATCGAGGTGAATTGGAAATTTTGTCATGAAATCCAGAGGGAGAACCTCTTTGCACAAGATTTTCTGATTTTTTTTATGGGATGAATGATCTACCATATACACTGTTTAATTTAATATTTGGGATAAAAATTTTAATTTTCTTAAAAACTGCTTCAATAAAAATTCGCCCCTTCAAAAATTTAAACCCTAAAATTTAGCCCCTAAAATTATCTATGACCATATGGTGCTATGTTATTAGGGTAACACACTATGTCGATTCTATTTTTCTTGAGTGGCATACTACCATCCCAAAATTTTCTTTTTGTAAGACATGTGATGCACATTGTTTGTTTAAGGAACACTCCAATAACAAAGAGTTCTTTTTGAAAAGGAAGACATCTAGTTTTGTTTCCTAGTATGTTTCCTAGTGATAAGTTGTTAATAACTATAACTTTCCTAAACCTCCAACCACTCATCAAATGTGGCTTGCAATGAGACTACCTTTAGAAATCCCCTTGGGGAATAAGAAAAAGATAATTGAGTAATTTTATTTTTGGATTTTCAATTTTAATTAATGTAAAATTATTGTTTAATTCAACATTTGTTTTATAAAGAAGTTGGTTGCATGTGTATTAGAAAAAAATTCCATGCTTCTAATAAAGGGTTTATTTGATCATGTGAATATATTAAATACAACGTGTTTACTAATATTATTGATTTAATGTTGAATATTTTTCCAATCAAGATTCAAATAACGAGCTACATGTCTACCATCTATTATTTCATCCCATTACGCTGCCAACTTGAGAGAAGGCTTCTAAACAAACACAACTTAGAGATGAAGCATACTATGCATAGTTGAATGAACCATCTATTCAATTTCCACTATGTATTGAGTCGCTAATTCATAATGTCTATTGTAACACTAGTTCTTCACATGTTGGGGATGGAAATAATGATACAGAGGCTACTAGTGGGAAAATCCCCCTATAACTATATCAGGGTTCTAAGTATAGATAGAGCAATGAATCCATAAAAGTCAATTTAATTTCTACACTACCCCAAACATTCCAAAATAGATGAATAGAAAGCAATGGAAGAGTAAGTCAGAAACTGTACCTTTTATCCAACGTTTGGTGTTGACCTCCTCAATATTTGTAGCTCCCAAGGATACAAGTCTCCTCCCAAAGCTAACCTGCATCCACAACTAGGAAAAAAAGGCTACACACATTCTATTTCTATTCATAAATTAGGTTTAGATATACATTGTTATGTATGAATCAAAGAAAAGACATAAAAACCATCATTTGGGACAAGGAAAAGAGATTCTTTTATTCAATACTCAAAGTTTGGAAATTACAACCTTTGCAGGCCAACACTCCGCGAACCTAGTCCAAGCTCCTCTTGACCAAATCCCTTCTCTCACAATCTACTGATCACCTCAAGGGAAGGAAATTGATTGTATGGGAGAAAATGGATTGAGAGGGAATGTTGAGGCAATAACTCACAAATGGCTGCAAATACTTGGGAAAGAAAGGAAAGGGAATTTGGGTAGAGTTTCATAGTTCTAATTCTTGATTGTGGAATGCGACCCTGATACTTCCTTTTATATGACAAAATGATATTTATTCGGTTGGGGGACGAGCTATAGCAGGTGAAATGGTTGGGAAACCTCCAATAGCCCGCAAATTCCACCGAATTCCTTGCAACTTTTTAATTTTTGCAACTTTTGGAGGTATACGCGAGTTGTTTAGTGTGAAGCTAGCATATGTACGTAGGATGTTTAGCATGCAACAAGCGTATGTACATGGGAAGTAGTGAAGTAGGGTGCATACATGCTCCAAAAAATGGGTTTTTAAAGAGAGCCCGTCAACAATGATTTGGAAAATTATGCAAGTAGGAAGGCCAATGCCATGTATGCATGATTAGGGAATTTTAGGGCTATAAAAAATGCCCCCTAATGTGTGAGGTCAGAAGAGAAAATGATGGTCGAAATACATTACAATATATTTACCTTCAAGAATGCACAAAATCGAGTGAGCCTGGGACTAGAGTTGAGAAGGTGCCATCTGCAAAACAACAATTGTCTCTCTGAGGCGGGCATACCCATGCTCGTGATGAACTAATTCATGTATGCCAATAAAATACACTATAGATCCATGTCATATACTATATAAAGTGTAGCCATGAGAAATACATATCGAATCTACATCTCTGAATCGGTCGAAGGTATATAAGTACAATATGTATCTTCAAGAAGCTAGTGACGCCTGCATCTAGAGATGAAGTCTTCATAGCTTGAGAAACAACTTCAAAATATTCAAATATCAAGTAGGAGTGCAATGGGAGTGTATTACTCACTACTCTGAGGTCTTCGACAATCCGTCAAGAAAAGACTCTAAGATCTCTATGATCAGGCATAAAACTTCCTCAATCCTAAATATGGACTTGACTGGACTCTCGAGATGGCTGACTCATTAAAGTTAGGAGAAAAAAAGTAGAAGGTTCAACTTAGGTTGGGTAAAAATTCCCTTGGAAAAAATCATGAAATATGATCTGTGATGCAAGAGGCACCACAAAATCTCCATATGTTTGGAAGAGTAACCAAATGGAGGAGGACACAACTCTATGTAGCGAGAACAACTTCCTAAGGTCATACTAGATCCCAATGATTGATGAACAAACGAAAGGATGTGATTTTTCCAAGGGAGACTATCTTTGATTCCAAAAAAAAAATGTATATTTCTCGTCCCATCTTTTTGGAATATTTGATTTTTTTGTCTTTTTCAGTTTTTAAATGAGCTTGAAAAGGAATAAAAGAATGCTACATTACAAATGAGGAACGAGTGTCGGGAGCAAGCAAACTAGTTCCAAGCGGATGGAAAATACTAATGCTAAAGGCAAGGAGACATGTGCAGGGTAAGGACACTTGGGGAAAATTCCTCCATGGGTCAAGGTGTTAGATCGTAGAGGGGAAAAAATTTGCAAGGATTTTGTATAAGGAATGCTTCAAAGGTTCATTTGAGAGAAAGATGGAGCTGACATTAGGCCAAAGACACAAAGATGAGACCCACAATGCGATTAAGCATGACACAATAAGATCCCTTCTATGTAAATTTTTACGAGTCCATAGAAGGTAAGATTAGTGTTTTTTTCACGTTTAGAGAGTCTGAAAAAACACAAAAAGAAGACTTCAAGGAGTACCTTTTTCACAATTAGTTGAATCGACTCGAAAAAGGGTTAAACTTCCACCGAAAGGACATCTTTTCAAAACCATTTTAACGAGTGTGACAAAGACAAGATCACTCGACTATCTTTCCAATTTTAAGGAGTCTAAAAAGAGATTAACTGTGGACTCACAACCTTTTTCTGGGTTTAGTCTCCTTAGCCCTAAAAAGTATAAAAGTAACCGAGGAGAACTCTCCCAGCGAGATGAATCTCCCAAGGCATACCTTTTTCCGCAATAATCTATTGGCTGGAAAAAGGGTTAAACTCATGCGAAGTAGATATTCTTCTGGACCAATTTAACGAGTGTGAAGGAACAAGGTCACTCGATGATCTTTTTGTTGGACAACTGAGAGGGGGGGGGTGAATCAGTTGTTACTGTGCTTAAACAATTATGCTTCTTTTAAACTCTTTGCAGAAATACTGAAGGACAATCACAATAGTGTAGGGAAGTAAGCAATAGCATATTCAACATCAGTCACACACATGTGATACACAGAGACAAATATTTCCTGAGGAAACCCATAAAGGGTAAAAACCTCTTTTTCTTTA
>ML821187.1:61925-91520 GCA_009831015.1 Picea engelmannii
ACACAGAGACAAATATTTCCTGAGGAAACCCATAAAGGGTAAAAACCTCTTTTTCTTTATATGATAAGTAATAGTTACATTCTTTACATTATCATACATATGAGCACCAACTCATAATGAGGCTACAACCTCTATTTTGCAAGATGGTACTTGCTGAGAGCACCAACTCTTTGTTTTCTCTAGCACCCACTAGAAGGAAGCACCAACTCCCTGGTTTCTCTAGCACCAACTAGAAGGAAGCACCAACTCCCTAGTTTCTCTAGCACCAACTAAAAGGAAGCACCAACTCCCTGAGTGTTTCCAACACCAACTGGATGGAAGCACCAACTTCCAATCATACAGGCACCAACCTGTATAACAAAGAACAAGAGTTCTCCCTTGCACCACCCTGTCTCCCTGGTTTCTCTGGCTGCAACCAGATGGAAGCTACAACTCCCTGTGTTCAAGAACCCACTTGAACCTATGAGGACAATAGTCCTCCCTAGCACCTCCCTTCCACCCTGAAATATAAATCTTTGCAACTGAAACTTATTACAGTGATATAGTGTTCAACAAGGGCTTACCAGACTCGTCATTGTTCTGTTGCATTTTGTTGCTCTGTCTGATTCACTGCCTTTCTGCACACATGACTTGCACTGTCTATTCTTCTGCCTTTTATACTCTTTGCACCATTTCCCTTCAATGCAACCTTCCTCTATTGTGTATTTCTACTCCTGCGCTCTGCCTCCTTGCTCACACTTCAATCCTTCTACACAGAGACCACAACAACAACAACAACAACAACAACAACAACCCTTCTCTTCTCTGCACCGTGTATATATATCTTCTATGCATCTTATGCATGCAATATTCACCATTCCTCTGCATTCTCATACCACACCAATCTCCTCCACATCTCAAGTGCTTTGCATGATCATCATGGTAACACTTCAGCTTCTTTGGCAGTTTTCCCACGCGTTCAACATCAATGGGTGTGATGCTGAGATTCCTCAACCTCTTTGGAAGTTGAGACTCTTTTTCTTCTCTGTGACAGTATAGCTCATCCTTTCTGTTTCAGTTACAGGCTCCAATGCTCATCCATATGTCAATCCCTCTAAGAATCGTCTTTCTTCATTGGGCGAAGCTTAGAGACTCTTCATCTCCTATAGTGATCACACTGAAGTGTCTTCGAGTCCTCTGGCAGAAACCGTCAGTGGTTTCTGGTAGTTACATTGTGTCAAGCTACAGTAGCCCTACGATCTTTGTTCACATTCACCTGCACCGTTGGATTGGATTCATGAGATCTTGCATTCATTTCAGCATTTCTGTGGTCAAGCTTAGCACCTCTAGCTTCTACCTCCATCTTCCATTGATGTAACCAATGGCTATGACCACATGCTTATGCATAAAGTGCTTTTGTGCTTTCTCATTTCGTGAATTTTGACACTATGCTCCGTTGACCCCAATTCAGTGAAATTTCGATCGCTTGCCACATGTCCTATGATTCGATGGTCTAGATCTGATCTTGATTCAACGACTGCGATTGAATCGCGATTTTGCATATCGCGATTTCGACTTTCTTGTTGCATTAATTTGTTTTCCTCTCCATGTCGTGATTCACAAAGCTCCTATATGGAGTTCGATCAACGGTCCATATCTGATCTTGATTCAATGGCTGCGATTGAATCGTGATTTCGCATATTGCGATTTCGACACTCTTGTTGCATTGAGTTCTTGCCTCTCCAAGTCGCGATCCCCGAAAACGAGCTTGGCTGCTCTAGCTCTTTCCTCCATCTCTCGCTTATGTGACCAAGGGCTGTGACCACAGCCTTATGCATAAGGCACTTTTGCGATTTCGTGACTCCTGTGGTAGGAATTCTTGTCATCTCTATCTCCCAATTTCTGAAACTCCGAAGTGCTGTAAATCTGCTGACGTCACATGTGGATTGACACGTGTTGAATACTGCCACGTGTCACTCTGATTCATGACTTACATGTGCCTGAAGTGTTGAATCATATTGACACTTGTCATTGCCTCACTGTGCCATGTGTTCTTAGGTTTGCTGACGTGTTTGTTTCGGGATTTCACATTTCGGCACTTCAGAACTCCTAATGTTGAGAGTCTCTGACTTCTCCATCTCTCGATTTTCGAAACTATGAAATGGACTGCGATCAACGGTCCAAATCAAACCTTGGTTTGACAGCTCAGATTAACTCGCGATTTTTCATATTGCGATTTCGAGAGGTTAGGGAACCCCGTTCCTTTGACTCTCCAGTCAGCGAAATGACAATCTTTCCCCACGTGTCCTTCTTGGATCAACGGTCAAGATTTTATCGTGATTTCACAACTCCACGATCCTTCATTATGTCTGATCAATGGTCCATATTTGTCCTTGATCCAATGGTCGAGATTATATCGCGGTTTCGCGAGTTGAAAGGTTGGAGCATTTCATTCCTTTGACTTTCCAATCAGCGAAATGTTGATCTGTGTCCACATGTCCTGCCTGAAGATGGACGGTCCTCCTTCTTGCAGGATTTTGTGAGCCCACTACTCCTTACACTTTAAAGAATGTGCAGGTTCTCCTTGATCCAACGATGGTTGGATCTTGCGCTTGGATCTAACGTCTGCGATCTGTCCTCCTGTTTAGCGCTCTTCTTGTTTATGTTTTGATCTAACGGCCCTCATTCTTTTGGGAATTTTGAATGAGATCCAACGATCATAAATGCTTCTTGGGCCTTCGATCATTTTATCAATGTTGCATTGCCTTCGATCATTTGATCTTCTTGGACTTATCTTCTATTTTCCTGTTGATCATCGCTGCTATACTCAAGCCATCATCACTGCTGTACTTGCCATTAATGACAAGCTTACGCTGCCTGTAAGACATACCAAACATCCTCTGCATCATCTCTTCTGATCTTATCGAGGTTGCTCTGTAGCTTCTTCCCAAAATACTTCTGGTGCCCGTCTATTACATTCTTCCTGTATTCATGCCATCTTCATTACTGTACTTTCCATCAATGACAAGCATATGCTACCTGATAAACATTTTCCAACAATCTCCCCATTTGGGATTGATGGCAATAAAGGCACCCATATTCTTTTCTCCCCCTTTGACATCAATGTCAAAGAGAACATGCTCCCCCTGAGCTATTGCGGTATTTTTAGGAGGTATCAGATATTAAACCAATGGAAACTCCCCCTGATGGGATGGACTCTCTCATTTGAGGCCTGTAGAATATTTGTATCTAAACCAGAGTCTTCTCTTTCTGATTCTTGGACCTGTTCATCTTCAACTTCCGCTGTATCCTCTGTGGAAAATTCAAAATTGCTCACCTCTCTTACTCGGACTCCTTTATCAATCTTCTCATGAGTGGATGACTCCCCCTGTCACTTTTATCTCTCTGCTTCTGACTATTTTCCCCCTTTGTTCCTAAAAGGTTAACTTTCCTTGACAAGGTCTTTCCTCTTGTTGTCTCTATAAGATGTCATGTGTATCATATTGTACATCAAAATGTTGTTGACCTACTTGAACACTGTGCAATTGTAACTTGTACCTTTTAAATAGACCTTGGATCTCCCCATTGAATCTCATCGATCTCTATTATTGCAATTTTCATTTTTCTTCCATGATGCAGTCAATCCAGGGATTTTATGTCCATATTCAATCACAAGAGAAAGCTGCTACACCCACTCTCACGCCTGCTTTTCTTTCTCACAAATGAAGGACCTATATCAGGTTTCTTAGGAGCACTGATTTCTACCTTGTTGAGTCCAATACCGGATTTGTCATTTGAAAATCTCTGGCTATCCAAGACCTTGTCCAGAGTCATGGATCTGCTCAAGAAATTGATTTGGGTGTCTGCCTTCTCAACCTTCAAGACTCTTGCTTCCAACTTATGACATGGCTCTTCTCCTACTTCGTCCATGGGGCAAATGCTAACCGAACATGCTTTTATTGTATCTGAATCTTCTTCTTTACTTGCAGGGGAGGATTCAATTTCAACATCATTAATTGTCCTTATGCCTTTATTCACCACTTGTCTCGAATTTACATTTACCTTACATTCTTTAGACGTGAACACCTCTTCACTGCCTCTATCACACTTTTGACTTGAACTGAGCGAATTATGTTTCAGATCATCCACAAGCAGAACGTACTGGGCATCTCCTTTGTCATTACTCAAACTCATCATCCCTCTATCCTTGATTTTACTTGGTTCATCATTTTCAAGGGTCACTTTTCCTGTTTTGCTTTTACTTATGGACAATAGCTTATCCTTGTCTCCATTCATGTGCTTGGAACATCCACTGTCTATATTTCTAGAGGCCTTTTGTTTTTGAATTGAAAGTGCTAGATCACATTTTTCAATATCTTTCCTTTTCCATGTGCTGGCCCTTTTATCTAAGAACTTTATCCTTGGGCCTGCTTTGGAATTCTTCCGATGGCAGTTTGTCGCTTTGTGGCCAAAGTTGTGACAATTATAGCATTCAATATCATTGTTCAATAGGTCAAAGTTATTGTTGCAACGTTGTCTACTCATTGACTGTTTATTAACCCTTGACCTCCTCAATTGCATGTCTCTAGGCTTAATTTGGCAATTTGCAATCTGTGATGGTTTGTTACTTTGCTGTATCATTCTTTGTTGTGGTAGAAATTTATTCCTTGGAAATCTTAATTGCTCATGTCTAATTCTTAAGGAACAATTTACAGCTTTGTGACCAAAGTTAGAACAGTAGAAACAATATCCATAGAAAAATTCTTTGTACCTGGAAAATGATTGTCTTCTTTGAGCAAATCGATTTCTTCCATGCTGATGATGTCCTTGAGCAGGGAGTACATTATTTCTTTGTTCTACAGATTTAGTCCTGACACTTTTTCCTTTACTTGTCCTGGGTGGCTGATTGTCTTCCTTTGTTTCTACAGGTTTGTTGTTGTCATTGGTTGTCGATTTGACATGGACACTAGCTTTCACAAACTTGATGGGTTCTTTGTTTCTTGGCTGACCACTACTTGATCCCTCTTCATAACCCAAACCAATTTTTAGCTTGGGATTCCTTTGCTGATTCAGAATGGTGGCTAATCCTTCCGAGGCTTTGATACTTGACAGATTCTGATGATACAAGGCTTGAAACTTCTCCATCTCTTTCCTAGTTTTCACTATTTCTTCTTCTAGGACTTCAGATCTTGCCCTCTTTTCTGATAGCTGATGTTTTAGAATATCCTCGATTTTCTTTGCCTCTTCTAATTTCACTTTTAGCAGGGCAAGGTCTTCATCAGGCTGTTTACTGTCTTTCTCGAACTGTATCAGCAATTGTTTTTGCTTTCTGTTCTTAATTATGAGTCTGCCAATCTCTTCCAGTGCACTGATCAGTTCTCCTTCCATATCAACCATAACTTCTTCATCATTCTCATCACTGACTGTGCTTTCATTATCATAATCCTCTTTGGCCATAAGCATGAAGTCATTTACCTTGTCTTCACAGGAAGAGTCAGTATCAGTTTCTTCTTAGGAGTCATCATTGTTTACACATAGACTTTTCTTTTTATCAAATCTCCTGGATTTGTGCTTCTCTTCACCTTCATAGTTCTGATCATGTTTCTTGTGTGGACATTTATTTGCAAAATGACCTATCTTACCACAGTTGAAACATTTGAAGGGAAGCTTACCTTAATACGTGCCTGATCCTTTCTTTAGTCTTCTCACGAATTTTTCTTCAATTTCATCAGGCTCAGAGTCTTCATTCTTATCTTCTTTAAATGATGCTTCTCTAGAGGTGGGTTTATCTATAACTATCCTCATCTCATATGCAGTCAACGTTCCTAGAAGTTGATCAAAGGACAACTTCTTTATATCATTAAGTTCTTCTATAGCTGAGACCTTTGGGTTGAACCTATCTAGCAGAGATCTCAAAATTTTCTGAACTAAAGAGGGTTCCTCAATATTTTCACCAAGTGCTTTCATTGCATTTACCATTTCTTCAACTCTCAGAAAATACTTCCCAATGGTTTCATCTTCTTTCATCTGTAGTTTTTCAAACTGTACTCTGTAGGTTTGAATCCTGGCATCTTTCACCTTCTCATTACCTTCATAACTATTAATGATTTTGTCCCACATTTCTTTAGCAGTTTGAAGATGCATCACCTTCACAAACTCGGCTTCTGCAAGTCCATTCAAGATAACATTCATTCCCTTATCATTAAATATAAATTCTAGCTTATCATCCTTGGAAGCTAGCACAATAGGCTTTATGTATCCAGTCTCTACTACATCCCATACATAATCTCCTAAGGCCATTAGGTATGTTCTCATTCTAACCTTCCAGAAGGAAAAAATTGTTCCATCAAATAGAGGAGGCCTAGTGACTGAAGTCCCTTCATGGCTTGTCCTGGTTAAGCTCTAGGATCCACCCTTAGATAAAAGGGGCCGGCTCTGATACCAATTGTTGGACAACTGAGAGGGGGGGGGGCTCTGATACCAATTGTTTTCTCTAGCACCCACTAGAAGGAAGCACCAACTCCCTGGTTTCTCTAGCACCAACTAGAAGGAAGCACCAACTCCCTGGTTTCTCTAGCACCAACTAGAAGGAAGCACCAACTCTCTGAGTGTTTCCAGCACCAACTGGATGGAAGCACCAACTTCCAATCATACAGGCACCAACCTGTATAACAGATAACAAGCGTTCTCCCTTGCACCACCCTGCCTCCCTGGTTTCTCTGGCTGCAACCAAATGGGAGCTACAACTCCCCGTGTTTAAGCACCCACTTGAACCTATGAGGACAACAGTCCTCCCTAGCACCTCCCTTCCACCCTGAAATATAAATCTTTGCTACTGAAACTTATTACAGTGATATAGTTTTCAACAAGGGCTTACCAGACTCATCACTGTTCTGCTGCATTTTGTTTCTCTGTCTGCTTCACTGCCTTCCTGCACACATGACTTGCGCTATCTGTTCTTCTGCCTTTTATACTCTCTGCACCATTTCCCTTCAATGCAACCTTCCTCTACTGTGTATTTCTACTCCTACACTCTGCCTCCTTGCTCACACTTCAATCCTTCTACACAGCGACCACAACAACTCCAACAGCAACAACAACCCTTCTCTTCTCTATACCGTGTATATATAGCTTCTGTGCATCTTGTGCATGCAATATTCGCCATTTCTCTGCATGATCATACTGTGCCAATAATAGGAACATATAAAGGGGCAGCCTGAACTATTGCCAAATTAGGATGGTGATTATCAGATGCCAGCTGGTCGATAGTGACAGTGCTTCCATTATGAGGGAAATGCATCACCTGGAAGAGTGTAGACACCACAACATTCATAACATATACATAATCGTGCTCGAGAAGAATATTGAAATATAACGAGCGTTGCACCACTATAACATTAACAAGGACAATATTCCCACCTAACGAGATAGGAAACTAATAAAGAACCCCCAAACATTCACTAGGATGTCCATTGTCTATCAAAAGCCAATATCTCATGCGAAGTAGTCACAAGCTCGAGAGAACCCAAAGCTTGGCAAGCCGAGGAGGATAAAATACTTGTGGAGGCTCCTTCATCTATGATACATCGCTAAATGTTTTTTTAATTAATTTCAACCCTTATTTGAAAGGGTGCAGAGGAAGGAAGTTGAGGGTCAACAAGGTCATTCCAATAAAAGGAAACCATCCTAGGGCTTGGAGGGGGTGTGCTTGAAGTGAGCAGAATTCCCCCTTGTTATGAAAGTACTGAACTGGAAATGATAAAAATATAGTCGGTAGACACATCACTCCCCAAGAGAAGAGTGGGATCAACCAAAGATTGCAACTCAGTGACCACTTTGGTAGACTCGACACTCTGCAAGAGAAGAGTAGGATCAACCGAAGATTGCATTGGCACAAGCACTTCCTCAACCACTGGCTGAATAGGCTGCGAGACAACATGGTCTGAAAGCGAATCACCCCCCAAAAAAGGAGTGGGATCGACCGAAGATTTCATCGACACAAACACTTTCTCAACCACTGGTTGAATAAACTATGAGTAAACCTCAATAGACTCAGAATCAAAAGATCTTCCAGATAAGGACCAAAATCTCCGTACCTTTGGAAGGCCAGGGCATAAATGAGTAAGTTGATCTCCCTTAGAAATCTTACAAGGGAACTTAGGCTTACATCCTATCCATCTGGGTTTCTCAACATAATCAATGCCCCCAGCATGACTAGCAGTGGTTGGTTTCACATATCCAACATGACTTGCAAAGGTTGGTGATTGGTTGATAACATGACTCACAGAGGCTATAGACCTATCGCCAATATGACTAACAGTGACTAAACTTTTTCCCCCAACATGACTTGCAGAGGTTGGGTGCTTTCCCCCAACATAACTCACATAGGTTGTTAACAACTGTTCAACATGACTCACAGAGGTTGGTCGTTTACCCCCAACATGACCTGCAGAGGTTGGGTGGTGGTCTTCAAAATGACGTATAGGGGTCGAAGACCTATCTCCAACATGACTTGCAGAGGTTGGTGATTTCTTCTTCCTATTCTTCCTCTTTCTATTTTGTTTATACTTTCGATTACTAGTAGTTATACTTTCACCAAAGAAAGTAGAAGGAGGAGGAGAAGAATTTGTTGGCGAAGGAACATCAACATGATACCCATGACATAGGGTTCTTAACTGAGAAGCATCAATAGAATTCAGGACCTTTGGAATGGTACCCAACCAAACCGGTAGTCCCACATTCAACCCAGGAATGTACAAAGCGACCATCAAAGGGACACCAATGTTTTCGAAGAAAGGAAAATCACAAGAATCCCCTTGCGAAGGGGTTCCTTGTTTGGTATCGTCAATAGATTTTTTCATGAAGTTATTATGAACAATTTCTCCCCCTGCGGGATTGTTCAAGTCCGTAAAAATATCACACACTGACTCTGGTGAACCGATGTTATAAAAAACAACATCTATAAAGAGGCAGCTCCACATTTCTAAGCGGAAGACTGAAAAGTCCTCATGATCGGCGGAGTGGGTGGTCTACCAACTTAGGTCAAAGACCCAAATTAATGACTAACTAAATCACTATGGAAAACAAGGGAGCACAAAGCACACCACTAAAATTTCCTAAGGGAAAATCAAGCAAACAATTAACTAGTGGGAAGGATAGTTGTGCCAATCAATGCTAGATAAACTTACTGGTGCAAGTGAAACTCGAACATGGAAGAACCCTCCGGGTATACTCTGCAAAGAGAGTTCTAATGTCTACCCTATGTACCACGGTATACCCCCATAGTCACCCGTGTAAGTCCCTAAAAATAGGCAACTAGGTTGCCAACTCGCAATCAGTCACCAAGCGTGTACAATCAATAGTCGGGCTGATTGTAATGAGCAGGATAACAAGTACAAATCCCTTAAAGGGTGTCGAAAGAAATTGGTCCAGAAGACAACTAAGGATCTCAAACAGATTCGAGGTCCATGAAGCTCCGTAGGCAAATGCAATTAGTATTTTTCCTGAGAAATACCCTCAATATACAATCCCCACTACGTTTAGTGTGGCTTTGGAGGGGTTATATCCTCTACCTTTCCTCACGTGACCTCGTGTTTATCCCTTGTGTTAGAGGGGAGTCCTGGCTAACTCTTACGAAGCTAGGCTTAATACACTCCCTATCTTAAACTCCAATGTTTGTTTTAAAATGGCCTTGAAGAGTTTCCTTTTCACACCTAATTCAAGTCCCTAAAACCCTAAACTAGTCAGTGAAACCTACAAACAGAAAGTCTAATATATTTCAAGTTAAGCATTAATTTTAAGGCTTGATTTACACAAATGATTTGGTCATGCAACTAATGGTGTTATGAAGAGATGAATAGGGAAGAGGAATTTAAAGCATTTGAAAGAAAAAATATACTTCGAACTTTTAAAGCAAAGCTTGCAAAACTCTTTGTAAAATTCAACTTTTCTAATCAATGTTTCAAGATCTTGTAATTAAAAGTTTCCTAAAAAGTGCTTTTGTTTGACTATGAAAAACTACTTGTATTTCAGAAAATAAAAAATAACTTTGAAAAAAAGACTTTTTCTTCTGCAAACAATCAACCTAAGCTACTTTACCAAACTAAATGCAAGAAAATAAATTCTTTTTATTTATTTTTCGAACTGCTTTAACAAGAAAAACTAAAGTAAAAACGTTTTTTTTTTTTGTTTTTCAAAGAAAGAAACAGGAAAAAAGAGAAAAAATAAACCAAGATTGATAGAGACCCTAATCCAACTACGTAAATGCATGGATTCAAACAAGAAAAAAAAGACAAATAAGAAACAAGTTAACCGAAACTTTAACCCAAGCTATGGCCAAAGACAGAGACTCTAACAGGTTCAAGAAAGTACTAATGAGCCTAAACTTCTATCAAGAAAGAGACACACCTCTCTTTGTTAAAAAACACTTTCAAGACACAAAGATGCGGGATATTTCATCAGCATCCTGTGTATGTATGCGGGATTTCTACTGTGCAAAGCGTGTATGTTTGTGGGCTGACCCAAAACAGGGCGCATACACCTCTAAGGCTTTTCAAAAATAAAAAGACTAGGCAGACTGACAGGGAAGGGAAAACTGGTAGGCACCTTGCAGGTGACCAGAGACCCTTAAAAGACTCAGTAAACTTGACTGAAATGCAAAAGGAAATCAAGAAGCCAATTAAAAACCCAAAAAACCTCCCTCTAAAACCCTAGAGAGACTCCCCAGTGGAGTCACCAATTCTGGTAGCGGGAAAATCCTCCTATAACTATACCAAGGTTATAAGTATAGATAGAGAAATGACTCCGTAAAATTCAATCTAATTTCTACACTACCCCAAACATTCCAAAATAGATGAACATAAAGCAATGAAAGAGTAAGTCAAAAACTGTACCTTTTATCCAACGTTTGGTGTTGACCTCCTCAAGCTTTGTAGCTCCCAAGGCTGCAAGTCTAATCCCAAAGATGACATGCATCCACAACTAGGCAAACAAGGCTACAAACATTCTATTTCTATTCATCAATTAGTGTTAGATATAAATGGTTATGTACGAATCAAAGAAAAGACATAAAAACCATCATTTGGGACAAGGAAAAGAGATTCTTTTATTCAATACTCAAAGATTGGAAATTACAACCTTAGCAGGCCGACACTCCATGAACCTGGTCTGGGATCCTCTTGAAAATGCTCCAAGTGCACCTTCCAAATTCCTTCTCTCACAATCTGTTGATCACCTCAAGGGAAGGAACTGGATTGTATGGGAGAAAAGGGCTTGAGAGGGAATGCTGAGGCAATAAATCACAAAAGGATGCAAATACTTGGGCAAGGAAGAAAAGGGAATTTGAGTAGAGTTTAACCATTATAATGTTTTATTATGGAATGAGACCCAAATACCTCCTTTTATATGACAAAATGATAGTTATTCAGTTGGGGGACAGGCTATAGCAGGTGAAATGGTTGGGAAACCTCCAATAGCCCGTAAATTCCACCAAATTCCTTGCAACTTTTCAATTTTTGCAACTTTTGGAGGTATACATGGGATGTGTAGTGTGCAACTAGTGTATTTACATGGGCTATTTAGAATGCAACAAGCGTATGTACATGGGTAGTAGTGCAATAGGGAGCATACATGCTCCAAAAAATGGTTTTTTAAAGAGAGTTCTGCAACAATGATTTGGAAAATTATGCAAGTAGGAAGGCCAATGCCATGTATGCATGAGTAGGGAATTTTAGGGCTATAACAGAGGTTGGTATGAATGATTTCTTATAGGATATTCATTCCCTAGAGGGAATGTTGTTAAATTCATTTTAGTAAGATGATCTAGGTGATGTTGCTCATATCATTGATACTTTCTTCAAAAGTTTGCAATTTTCTTCCACCACCCCTCTCTTTGGACATGGGTCAAGATCTACCAAAATAGGGACAACAATGTTATTACATAACTTGAAAAAAATGTATGGTATGCCAAACACATGATTCTTCGCACTACTAAGGAAACAAAACATTAACTGTTTTATATTTTAATGAATCTTGTCACACAATCAATGATGAAAAGGGATTTATGCGTGCTTAATGACAATGTAAATTTATGTTGATCAATAATTGTAGGTTATTAAAAGTCGAGATACTTCCAAGTGTTAATGACCTCCTTGACAACTATGAAGAGACAAATCAATTGCTAAAAATGTTAGATTTTAAGTACATATCATATCATAATTTTTCGAAGGATTGTAATCTTTACAAAGGTGAATACATGGAAAAAGAGATATGTATAGAATGTAGACATGATACACATTAGAAATAAAATAAAAAAGGCTAAGGCACATGGTCCTCCTCCATATAATATATTGAGGCACATGTCTATAATCTCAAGGATATAAAGGATCTTTCGTTGCAAATAATTAATTGTGTTGTAGAGGTGACATGCCTCACACATAAATGAGCTACGAGTTATGCAGATCCCAACAGATTCAATATCCATGAAGCATATAAAGGATGCATGGAATAGTAAATTCAAGGATGAACTACAAAGATTTCCATTAATCATATTCATGGATGGAGTTAACACTCACTCCCTCAAAAACACCAACTATTATGTTTGGCCAATGGTGGTGATAAATAACAAAATCCCCCTATAGTTGTCCATAAAGTTTGAACATCTTATGTTGGCTCTTATTGTTCCTATTACAAGGCAAGTGAAGAAAATGGATGTCTACCTCTTACCATTCATTGATGAATTTAAGAAAGTATAGGAAGGGATACATGTATATGATGTATCAAGACCCATCTCGATAGAGATGTATTTTATGTTGTATGTCACATGTGCGTACACCACACATGATTGTCCAAGACTACAAGTTTTCTCTAGTAAGCATGTTGATTGATTTGTTTATATTCATTACATTATTTGGCATGGCTAATTTGGCGCAACTATATTATTTAATGTTAATGTGTTTTCTATAGAATAACATCACATGTCTTATAACAAAATGGTATCTTGGATGTAAATGTTGTGGACATTCTATAAAGGCTAGGTGGTCCAACGACCTATGAAATATGATGTATGACTACTCAAGGGTGTTCCTCCTAGAAAATCACCTTTATAGAAGAGAAATTCTTACTTTCAATGGTAAACTAGAGAAAACTAGAAGACCTAAAACAATGATACCATTAGACCGGCTTAAGGCATATGAAACAAAGAGGGGAGAATAGAATTTAGAGTTGTTTGATTCAAATAGGGAACTTGTATCCAATGATCCTAAATTTTTCAAAACCTATGTTGATAAAATTCCCACTAGGATGAAAAGGAAATCTATATTTTGTGACCTTCCATATTTGGAGGATATTAAGATTTCCCACTTAATAGATCCTATGCCTATGTTAAAAAATGTTTCATATTTTTTATGGAGGCATATATCATTGAAAACATGACAAATTGGGTGTTTGGAGAGACCTTGTTGATTTGAATATTAAAAATTAACATTATCCAAAAAAATTAAGTAAAGGAGATGTCCATCTCACTTGGTCTTTTAAAGAATGTGATGTCCCATAGATTTTGAAGAAAGACAATTGATCTCTGGCGAAGGATGTTCTATTGGTTGTGAAGGAACTTTATTTATATCGGTCAACTCTATGATGTTGATTCATTATATATAGACATTTGTTAGGGTTGAAATCACATAATAATTTGAACCTTTTTAGGGTAAATTGTTGGAAGATTGGTTGTTGTCATTGATGTCAACCCTAGTCATTAGTTTTGGACCGCAATATCGATGAAGGTATCTGGACATGGAGGACAATGGACATGCAGACACAACAACCATGGATGGATATTATACATCATTTTGTTTCCGGTGGTAGGTAGCACGTCACATGGATCCTCATGGTTGAGGAGAAATGAATTTTTGAAGACGACAAAGTGAATTGAAGAAGGAAGTACAGGTCGACCCCAAAGATAATTAAAGAAAATAATTACAAAATAAGAAAGTGTCAGGTCATCCCTAATGTTAAAAGGAAGTGACATAAAGGGTATAAATACATATCATTATACATTCATTTTAAACACAAGTCGAATTTAAGAGGAAATATGAAGTAAAGAAGGTCGGATTTCAAGGGAGGATGAAGTATTTTGGTGATGTCCTCTAAGGTATGTTATTTATAGGTCATCTTACCATTTTCTCTATAAAAAAAAATTCTAGAATGTTTCAGATGGTGAAATTGATATGGTATTGAGAAGGCATATCTAGGTACATTTGGTAAAAAATTTAGCTCTTTATTCGCTATAAGTTTGTAGATACACTCTGTGGAAGATAGGGTTTTTGACTAGTCCTGAAGCTAGTCATAAACAGGTGTTCCAGGTAAAACAGTAATAAATTATTCATAGATAATCCAAATGACATGAGACCAATTTCATTAGAAATATTACGGGCTTTAGTTTCTTGTGTGCGAGTTTCAGAATTGGATGTTAAATATTGAGCGTGGGCCATTCTGTACAAGTTCTCTCTTTTGAATAAACCAGAATTGAATAAGGTCTACCATTTTCTCTATAAATTCTATTTGGGGAGGATTCAAGGAGTGAAAATTGGAGGAGTTTCATAGAATACATTGAGTAATATTATCTACAGGATTAGAGTATTCCAATAATTGAATAATTTCATAAGTTGAAGAAGTCTCAGGAAGCATTATCGGGTTTTATGCGATGGTTGGTTGATGGTGATGATTTAATGTAAAGTTTTATTATCTCTCATATATTCTTGGGTGGAAGGAAGGGGCAAGAATGGAGAGGTCAAACCTCTCTTGATATTGGAGGATTGTATCTTCCTATTGGAAGTTTATCCCTCCCTTTATATTTGGAAGCTGTAGCTACCTGTGGAAGTCATTACTTCCCTTGAACAATAACTATTGATTATTTCTCATATATTGTGCATGGTGTATTGTGGTGTATTGGTGTAACTCTTATACTATTGTTCATTTCTCATTAGATATAATTGAATTTTTTAAGTATAAGTTGATTTTTTTTTTAAATTGTACTTGATATTGATTCACCCCTCTCTTAGTATCAACAATTGGTATCAGAGCAGGTTTCCTTCAGAACAATTTAACCACTAGAAGGAAAATCATGAGCAAAGATGGATGACTATGAGCACATTTAAAATGGGATTCAAATATTTGATGGAATAAATTATGCATACTGGATTGATAGAGTGAAAACTTACCTAACAACTTTGGGAGTAGACATTTGGTACTCAGTTGTAAATGGCTATGTAATCCCAAATAATGCTCCAATCGATCCAAATGAGAAGAAGCTTATGAGTTGTAATTCAAAAACTAGACATGTTATTCTAGGAGCATTGGCACCAACCATTGCTAGAAAAGTGATGGGCTTCAGCAGTGCTAAAGAGGTATGGGACAAACTCAAGATTATCTACGAAGGTGATCCAAAAGTTAAGAAGGTCAAGCTTCAACGAAATAGAGCAGAATTTGAAAATTTGAAGATGAATGAAAAGGAATATATTGCAACCTATTTTCTTAGATTTGATGAAGTTGTTAATGCTATTAGAGGATTAGGTGAAGATATTGATGAATCCTTGGTTGTACAAAAAGCATTGAGATCACTTCTCTTGAAGTATGATGCTAAGGTCTCCGCCATTGAAGAAACTGGGGACTTGACCAAAATGAAAATGGATGAATTACATGGGTATCTTATAGCAAATGAAATGAGAACAGGTACATAAAATGACCAGCCAAACAATGAAGCAACATTTAAATCCATAAAGAAGACAAAATACAAGGATAACAACCTTGATGAAGAAATTGCAAATTTCGTAAGAAGGTTCCAGAAGGGAAGTGGAAGATACAAAGGTAAGTATCCTCTCAAATGATTTAACCGTGGTAGAATAGGACATATTGTTACTACTATAAAAAGAGAAGTCTCAACAATAAAAAGAGTTTCTACTCCAAAGATGATGACATCTCCTCATATGAGAGTGATGAAGAAGATAATGATGGAGGAGAAGTCCCCTTCATAACCCAAGAAAACTAGGATGATGATCACAAGAATTATAAAGAAGAAGAAATCATTTCTGTAGAAGATTCAGATGAAGAAACTAACTTTGATTCCTTTTGGGGATACAAAGACAATGCAAAGAGTGAACAAGAAGATGCAAATCTTGAAAATTTGAAGCATGTTGAAACTGAAAATAGCAATCTTAGAAACACAAACATAATACTAAAAGGTGAATTGAGTAGTTGTGAAGAAGATAATTACAAGCTTGAAAAGACCATTGATAGATTGAAGGAAAAATTAGAAGATTATGAGAAATTGAAAGTAGAATTGGATCACACAAAAGGGGAGCTAATATTGACAATAGAAAAGTTGAAGAAGTTCAAAAAAAGCATTGAAATATTAGATGAGATCCTTAGAAGTCAAAGATCTCCAAACGACAAGACAAGACTAGGATACAATGACAGTTTGAAGACAACAAAACAAGAGAAGGAAGATGAAAATGATGAAACCAACACTCCAGAACAAGTTGAACAACAAGATAGAAGATTAGAATTCAGAAGGAATTAGACATCAAGAAGATCCTCTCCCATCAGGTATTAAAGCAATCATTATGAAGGAAACTACATAAGAATAGATCGTGAACCTAGATGGACCACACCACAACGAAGATCACTTACTCCTAGGTATCAAAATTTCTTTCTTGGACATTCTTATACTTGTGGAAATTTTAGACACAAGGCAATCAAGTGTAGAATCAATGAAAGGAATAACTATGCAAGCTACATGAATGGTGAAAATAGTAGATATGGAAATGTTCGTAGACTTGTCAACAAAAATTATAATCCATTTGACCCATTAATGGATCAAAATATTGTATGTTACAAGTGAAATAATCTTGGTCACAAAGCATGAGATTGCATAGAGATGAAGGAAGATAATCATATGCAAAATGTCTGTATACCAACTACAACATGGAAAATGAAAGAAATTCCACATAATGAAAATCGTCGAATAAAATTGGTGTTTAAAGAATGCAAAGAAGAAGATGAATTGTTCATAGACAGTGGGTGCTCATCTCATATGACTGGAGATCAAAGCAAATTTTCCAGCTTGAAGAAAAAGGGTGGAAATGTTGCATTTGGAGATTACTCATCTACTAAAATACTTGGAAAAAGGAACTATAAATTTTGGAAGTGAAAATGTAAAATAAGGAAAAGTAATATTGGTTGAAGATCTGAAGCATAATCTAATCAGTGTCAGCAAAATATGTGATCAAGGATACACTCTTACGTTTGATTCCCGAAAATGTAAAATGAGTGAAAATAACTCAAGAAGATTGGTTGTAACTGCAACAAGAAGACCGAACAATGTGTACATCCTAGACATGAAGAAAAGAGAGAAGACATAAGCCACACAAAAGAATTCCAAGGAAAAAAAAGTCCCAAAGACCAAAAATAAGGATGAAGTATTATTGAGTGCCACATATGCAGGGGGAGCAGTCCTACCCTTTTCCATTGATGTCAAATGGGGAGAGAAATTGAGACCATGATGAAAGGGGGAGCATGAGTGTTTCCATCAATGACAAAGGGGGAGATTGTTGTAAGATTGGTTGTTTTCATTGATGTCAACCCTAGTCATTGGTTTTGGACCACAAGATTGATGAAGGTATTTGGACATGAAGGACAATGCACATGCATACACAACACCCATGGATGGATAGTATACATCATGTTTTTTTCGGTGGTAGGTGGAACATCACGTGGATCCTTGTGGTTGAGGAGAAATGAATTTTTGAAGATGACGAAGTGAATTGAAGAAGGAAGTATAGGTCGGCCCTGAAGATAATTAAAGAAAAAAATTACAAAATAAGAAAGTGTCAGGTCGGCCCTAATGTTAAAAGGAAGTGACATAAATGGTATAAATACATATCATTATACATTCATTTTACATGCAAGTCAAATTTCAGAGGAAATTTGAAGTAAAGAAGGCTGGATTTCAAGGGAGGATGAAGTCTTTTGGTGATGTGTTCTAAGGTATGTTATTTACAGGTCATATTACCATTTTCACTATAAAGACATTTCTAGAACTATTCATATGGAGAAATTGATATGGTGTTTAGACGACATATCTAGGTACCCGTGGTAAAATTTTCATCTCTTTATTCACTATAATTTTGTAGATACACTCTGTGGAAGATAGGGTTTTTGACTAGTCCTGAAGCTAGTCATAAACAAGTGTTACGGGTAAAACAATCATAAATTCTTCATAGAGAATCCAAATGATGTGAGACCAATTTCATTGGAAATAATACGGGCTTTGGTTCCTTGTGTGCGAGTTTTCGAATCTGATGTTAAATATTGAGTGCGGGGAATTTTGTACAAGTTCGCTCTCTTGAATAAACCAAAATTGAATAAGGTCTACCATTCTCTCTATAACTTTTGTTTGGGGAGGATTCAAGGAGTGAAACTTGGAGGAATTTCAGAGAATACATTGAGTAATATTATCTATAGGATTAGAGTATTCCAAGAATTGAATAATTGCAGAAGTTGAAGAAGTCTTAGAAAGCATTATCAAGTTCTATGTGATGGTTGGTTGATGGTGATGATTTAATGTAAAGTTTTATTATCTCTCATATATTCTTGGGTGGAAGGAAGGGGCAAGGATGGAGAGGTCAACCATCTCTTCATATTGGAGGATTGTATCTTCCTCTTGGAGCTTTATCCCTCCCTTTATATTTGGAAGTTGTAGCTACCTTTGGAAGTCATTACTTCCCTTGAACAATAACTATTGATTATTTCTCATATATTGTGCATGGTGTATTGTGGTGTATTGGTGTAACTTTTATACTATTGTTCATTTCTCATTGGATATAATTTAATGGTTTAAGTATAAATTGATTTTTTTTTTTAAATTGTACTTGATATTGATTCAACCCCTCTCAGTATCAACATATATGTAACTTACATGCTTCTTTTTTTGCAGTGTAGGTTATATGGTATACTCTCACATTATTATGCCAACTAATTTTGTGCGTGTTTATTTTTTAGTACCATTACCCTTTGTTTATGTGTGGTTGTGTGGACCATGACTTTCCCCAGGACCTGTGACATGCCAAATATAAATTATCTATGTCTATACATTGGACTATATCAAAGGAGATTCACATGGATAACATTAAAGGGTGACATTGAGAGATAATTGAGATTGTTTGTATGTTTGAGAAGGAACTGCCCATGAGTTCCATGAAATTACAAGTCCATATTCTAATTCACCTAGTTGTTGAATTTGAATTAGCCAAGGTGGTCTCATATCATTGGATTTTCTTCTCATGGAGGTCGCAAAAAAAGTAAAGGATTTTGTTAAACAAAGGGAAAAACTAAAGAGGTCTAGGGTAGAGGGCTACATACTATATGAGTCTTTCTATTATGCTAGTGAGTGCATCAAGAAAATTGATGACACACCAGGAAATGTGGTTTGGGAATACCACTGAGATAAAGACAAAGAGAAGGTGAGATACTCAAAACCAATGGAAAAAAGGAACATGATAAAGAATAAGCCATTTTTTTTCAATTTTCTACAAAGTTACTATTTACCCTAGACTTGAAAATACTTATTTGATCCCATGATTTTGTTTTGTTTTCATGAATACATTAGAAAATTCAAACATTGATGTTGTCAATAAATTTATTCTTTACAATGCAGAGGCAGTGCAAACATGGATCGTGTTGTATGAAGAGAAGAGAAGAAAATCGAACAATGACATGAAATAATTTAGATGGTTGAATATTAGAATCATGCCTTATCTTGATCATTTAAAAGAAAATATGTTAATGATTCATCCCAATAGTTGGGTGGATCATCATATTAGAGATAAATATGGTGCATCCAATCATTACCCATCTAGTGAGAGGATGCACTGAACATAAGGATTGGGTGCAACAACTCTGGAATTTTTTCTCTATTTCAATTGTTCATTATATAATGCACATTTGAATTATAACATGTATTATGTTTTTATTGAATCTCAGGTTACTAAATATATGACACCATCCTTTGGTCACATTTTATTGCTATAAAATGCACATCCATGAGTATTATTGCATAAAGCACAACACATAAACTAAAAATAGTTTTTAGCTAACATTCTTTACTTACGTTTGTAAAACATATTTTATAATTTGTGTAATTCATTATGAAAGTATTTTATTGATAGAAGATTAGGAATTTTTTTTTTATAGAAATGATCACTAGAGAAGCATGTCCAAGAAGAAAATGATGCAGAACCCCCCTTCTCCCCTTAGGGTTGTGCAACCTCCTGGTCTAGGATCGTTCAAATCAAGGAGTCGGACCGACTCTTCGAGCCTTTGCTAGACCCCAACTATTTACATAGGTCCCCTTTCCTTCAAAGTGTAGGTTCTGTCGAACCCGTGGGCTCCTTCCTGGCCTCTTTGAAGAATTTAAATAACAGACACTAGGTCCCCCTGCTAGGTCCTTTCCTTCACATGTGACCTCGGGTTGTGCCTTCACGTAAGCACGTGATTGTGGGGTGGCCAAGAGTGGTTTTATACCACACCACTTTTATCCCTGCAATTCACTACCAATTGCCACGTATCCCTTTGGCAATACCATGGTTTCGATTGCAGCTCGCTCTAATATTTTTAAAGTCTGATCACTTTCAGTCCCTGTAATTAAGCATGACTGTCGATCTTGTGATCTCGGGTGGTGCCTCTGACGACTGAGATCTCCCTCCCTTCCTTCCTTCGCTTTCTCCTGGAATGATTTCATTTGTAGTCCACGATTTATCAACAGATGTCTCCCTCAGATCGAGGGTTACAATTAACTTTGGCTCTTCGAGCTTCGAGAGTTTCAAACTCCTACGCCTACTTCTTCCCAAAATGGCTATCTTCTGAAGTGGAAGATATTCTAACACCTGCCCTCAGAAAATAGATGAATCAGATGAACTCCGGCTCTTCGACCTTCGAGAGTTCTTGTTAAACGCACTCCTTTTTCTCCTAGAGTGACTTTTCTCCGAAATGACAGATCTTCTTCCATGCATCCTCCTCAAATAAACAACTCTGGTCCAGTTCGGGACTTCGGCCTTCGGAAGTCTCAAATTCATGCTCGCTTTCTCTCGGAGCGTTTTCACCTGAAATACGTGATTTGTCGACACATGTCTTTCTATATCTAACGATCATGATCCACTTCGGTTCTTTGGGCTTCGGGAGCTTCAACTCCTGTGCACTTGGTTCCTTCCGAAGTGCTTTCACCTGAAGAGGACTGATTTTCGCCATGTATCCTTCGCAAAGGATGGTTGTGATTTACGTTAGCCTTCGATACTTCGAGAGTTTTTGAAACTCCATGCTTGGAATTCTCCGAAGTGAAATTTACCGAAATCTCAGATCTATCGACACGTATCTCCTGGCAACCAACGCCCTGGATCTACTTCTCTCTTTAATGATTTCTCTTCCTCCTTGACCAAAAAATTCTAAAGTGCTCTCGATCCGGAGTTGTGGATCTTACGCCACCTATCCCTCTGGATGATGGAAAGTTCCTAATCACTTTGGGACTTCGACAAGTCCGCTTCCCTATGGACACAAAGGGTTAAGGCCCATGCACTTTACCTGGATCCAATGATTGTTGGTCCTTCACACCCAGATCCGATGGATGGGATCTGTTCTTCTCCTCGTGCGTTCCTCCTTCATCTTGGACCCTGATATGATGGTCCATATCTCTTCTTGCAACCAATCTAATGATTTTCGTTGCTCCTCCTCTTGAGCTTCTTTTTTCTCCTAGACTTGGGAAATTTTGTAAGTGTTCAAAGGTTGTGGCCTTTGAACCTTATCCTGCAAACCTAACTATCTTGGGTCTCTTCTTCACTTTTCCTCCTGAGCTTTAACAATGAAATTTGACCTCGGCTCTGGCAGACACTTGTGCTCTGCTTGAAAACTTGCACTACTCCTCCTCAGCTTGTGAACTTGAAATAAATTCACTCCTGCACGCACTCCTTGTGCTGTCTCTCTTGATCTTTTGCCTACTCAAGTTCTAAGATTTCAGTCCCTTTATTCCTTAAAGAGATTCTTGTGCCTTCTTGACAACGTTTTCTCAATGCATACTTGCATAGCTTTACAGAGTGTTCAACAATTCTGTGAGTACCTTCCTTGAATACTCTTCTCTTTGAACTCGACATAGAGTTCTTCTGTGCATGCTTTCACTTGCTCAATACCCACCCGACAGAGCTCTACAGAGTTCTCAACAAATCTATCTCTTTGTGCTTCCACTGTGCAGTTTACCCTCCAAGGTATTCAACAACCTTTAGGTTTCCCTTGAGTTGTCATCTCTCCGATGCACCCTCTGGCACGCTCTTTTATGACTCAACAGAGTTCATATGCGCACTCCTTGTACTGGCTACAAAACCTCCAATGTTCTATTGTGCACTCCCTGGACAACCTAAAGAATCCAGAATGATATTTCAAAATCAACAAAGATAAATAAATCTATCTTCCTACTCCATATGAAACATGTCATACATATATAGCATACATAAACACACAGATAGCACAAAACAACCATTCATTCATACAAGCATTCATAAACTGTGAAATATGTTCTTATCTATTAATCTAAATGATTGGTTACAATATGTGCAGGCTGGACTGCCATAGAGTCTCAGCTCTCTCAAGCTCCCTCAGAGAACTATTATATCTCCTATTTCCTCCTCTGGGGATTTCTAACTAACTTGCAATTACCTCCTATTCAGTAACAATACTCCTCCAACAACCTCATTTGGGCATACAATACCTATACTTATACAAGAGGGTTCCTAGGGTTCTCCCCTACTATCTATATTCTCAAAGAGAAAACTTACAACTACTTAAGTTCTGTTACATTAAAGTCTAGGAGTGAAACTCCCAGATCACTCGTGATCATTCAATCCCAAGCATTTTGATCTTATTAAGTTTTCAATCAGTTCAAGAAAGATTTGCAGGAAATGCCAACGCTTAAGATTCTGAAATGATCCAATGGCGTGCTAAGGCACTGAGTTGTCTCTCCACGTGTGCTTGCTGACAATGATCCTGCATCAGAAAACATGACAAGTTACTTAAAGTTTTCATATACATAAGGAGTATATTTGAATTATTTATAGGTTTAAATGACATGCATTGGTTAATATGTGTCATGTAGAGAAAAAAACTTGATAATATTGTTCATAATTTGAGTGGAAAAATGTGTAATAGATTATATATATATATATATATATATATATATATATATATATATATAACTTAATTTTTTTGTATATGTAAGTAATATATTTGAATTATCTATAGGTTTAAATGACATTCATTGATTAATACGTGTCATGTAGAGAAAAAACTTGATAATATTGTTCATAATTTGAGTGAAAAAGTGTGTGATAGATTTATGGGGATGTTGCAAATAGGGGAATTAGGTGGATGAAAGGGTGATTAAATGAAGATGTTCTTTGACTTTTTCTAATAATGTACTTAATAATAATAATTAATATATTTCAAACATTCAATTTCACATATGTTGAATGTTATGAATGGAACATCAATAAGAAAATAGAAGGTCCTCCTAAGAAGAAAAAGTATGAAGGATATAAATGATGAAAAATTAGTCCGCGGTTCATCTAGAGTGGTGTTAAAAGGTGTTAAAAGCTAATGATAGGGGAATTTTTTATTATAAAACTATGAAATATAGTGAAAAGGGTGTGCAAACATTTTTTTCATTCTTGGTACATAAATCAATCAAATAAATACAATAATTAAGTTATATTTAAACTACAACAAGCATTTCTAAAGCAAATGGACATTACGATCCATGACACTTGCAATAGAAAAAACATACAATAACAAAAAAACATATCATTTTAAAAGTATTATTGTTAAACATGTTTTTTGTAATATGTATATAATAGTCCAAAAAATTACCAAATTAATATTTTTTCTATATTTACTTCATAGAAATATTAATCGATTTTATTGTGCTTTTCATTTTTTAGGAAGATTAAGAAAATTAAAGAAATGATATTGGAAACATGTAGGTAGGGATCTCCAAAGAAGTCTACAGGTTAATATTGAAATAAATAGTAATAATTGATTTGCAGAAGGAGCTATCCCAACAATAATGTACATCAAATGTATGCAATAAAAATTTTATTTTTTAGTTTTATGTGTACTTGGGGAGTTTTATCGCATGAAATACTAATTGTCAACTGTTTTGTTTATGTAAAAATAAAACAAATAGAACCCATTCAACATATAAGATGGGACAACAAGGAAAAAAAGGTTGATCCCAAATTTTGTGAGAAGTACTTGTCTTATCCTTACTTATCATTTCATATTTCTTATGATGCTTATATTTTAATTAATTTGCAATCTTTTGTGGATGTTTTCTATCAGGTGCCAATGTATGAAGAATTAAGAGCCAACCAAAAATTTGATTGATCTTGGATTGCATATTGGTTGTGAGTATATGTTGGAGTATCTAGGGTTAATTGAACAATTTGTAAGTAGCTATGTTGTTTTACATCCCCTATTTTTTAAATAATGGAACAACAATAAACTTTTAGTTATATCCATACATTGTCATGGCATATAAAACTCATATGAAACAAAGTATGGAGTGGAGCCACCAAAATATATGTAGAGAGATGCCATGAAACAATAATGTGAAAGACCATGTATTGTTTGTGAATCACTCACTACTATGGTATGATTTTCAATTTACATAATCATGTATATTATACCATATAAGTAAATATACTCATTGCACTTTATTTCTAGGTTTATAGATGGAACATGAAGATGTGGAATACAATCTAGCTAATCAACAAAACATTGTAAATAACCCAAGTCCAATATCCCCTACAATGATGAAGAAATAAGGCATGCAAGCTGATCAAGAAATGATAGCAATTCAAGCAATGAATGATGATCAATATACTTGAATGTTACAAAGTTTATATTTTGGAATGTTTATATGTAGAAATCAAACATTTAGTTTAAAGTGGACATATTGTCCTAGTTGGTCAAACGATGGATTACCAATAATTGTGACAACTATTTATTGACATTTTGATTATCAGGGACCTTTATGTTTTCCCATTTTGTATGGTTAAGGGTTCCTTATTTGTATATAATAAAATAACTTTCTTATTCTATTGCAAACTCTAGTACTATAGAATGTTACATTGTGGATTAGATATATGGATGTTTTACATTATTAAAATGAACAAATGTGTAAACAATTGGTATATTTATTTAAATGATGGAATACATAAATGCAATAATTATATCCAAACATAATAATTGACATATAGAAAATAATATTATTATAAAAATATTTGACTTCTTGATCCACGATTGAAATTTAAAAAAAAAGAAGCTACATTTGCGTACTTGCAAAAATATCAAATGGCACATGGGGAAATTTGGCATTGATATATATTGGTGAATTGTATTCATATGTATGACATGATGTGTTTCATACATGTTTATGCAACAATGTGTTTAAATGCTTGTTATGTAACCGTGCATTTTAAGGTTTTTTACTAGTCGATGTGCTTTTATTGAATTGTTATGTAACCAAGACATTCTATTTAAATAAACACATTGATATGCATGAGATTATATCATGCATTAGTGCATGATACATGTTTGAATCCAATGGTGTTAATAAACTGTAATAAGTCCATTGGTGCTCCTAAATACAACGTAGACACCCTTCATTGATATCGCTACTATTTCCATTATTGTTACCATCAACCTTACCAAGACTTCATGGTGCACAAGGATAAATACACACCAATACTCAATCATATATATTGAACCTATGAACCTTATTGTTGTAAGCTCATTGGTAAAAAAATATCCATTAAATATTTGGTTTCCCATAATGTTGAGTTATAGTGAACATCCACGAAATCCCCTGCTTTCATTAATAGAGATTTTAATGGAGGTTTTTATTTTATTTATTTATTTATTATTTATTATTATTATTTATTATTATTATTATTATTTATATATATATATATATATAATTTTCCCCAATATTGTAACACTAAAAACCTCCACTAATTGGTGTTTTCCTTGTAGTGTATTATAAATGAATGCACAATTGGGGTCTTCATGTATGTCCCAACATTTTAGATGTTAGAAGTCTTTTGGATCTACAATAAGGTTGACACGAATCCTATCCTTAAAATATTTCTTGTGCCAACAACCTCTTAATAATCATTGAAGTCCCATAGCAAAGAGCACCTTTGTGAAATAGAATTCCTAAACAAGTATGTCAACACATTTTAATTTTAATATGTCAATGTGGTGATAGTTTATATTTTGATCTTTTATTTTTATCCATTTCTCAACTATCATCTCTAGATTGTACACACCATTAAATGGGTGTGAAAATGTTGCATACCAATGTAATTGAATTTCTATAAATTATTCATTTTCATTATTGACCTTCAAAATTTTGCAATATAAAATGGATAACCATGTAGATCTTCAGCCGCTAAAACATCAATCATGAAACCCTCATTAATATCTTGTACTAATCCCCTATAAAAAATTTCCATGGCTTCATGTTGTGCATGTGGTCTTCTAAACCCAATATACATTTATTTTTCCTCTAGTCATGAATAGTTAATAAAACTTTGAGATTCATGTTGTTCAACCACATTTCTTTTCTCATGCTCATTTGGTGTAGTCTATGGCCAACTAAATTGAGTCGTCAAAAATATATCTCCATTTGTTGAGCTTAAAATTATGCCACTTTGAAATTGAAAAAGGTTCCCACTAAATATAATCAACACCATCAATGTACTCATATGTATCTAAATTAGACTTTTTAATTTTGTATGAGCATTCAAAATAATCTACATCTCTATTATGTCTTTGTGCATTATGGATTTCATCAACCGATTGCAATAAAAATAACATCGATGCATACATTTCATGATCTTAGATGAATTTCAAAAATGTCAAACTTTATTAAGGTCCCTTTTGACGGGTCCAAATGGCTTGTCATGCATGTAAGGGTGAATGCCCGATGATAGGTCCCAATCATACCTACTCTCATTTGGGGTATCATTTTCGACCAAAGTGTGGGCCTGGTTTCCACTAAGAATTAAAAGAAAGAAAATGGGAAATACAACAAACTATCCCCCAAAGAATTCTAATTAACTCTAAATCGAATCTAAAATGAAATCAAACTAGCTAATCTAACTATTTATAACATATCTTACATGAGTAATTCTAATTAAATGAATACAATATGAGATAATATTATTGATAGCATAAGTAGTTCATGTCAATCAACAATGTATTAAAACAATGAAATTGCAGAAATGATAAAAAATAGTTGTAGATAAGATCTGTAACTTCATAACTATATTCATCAGAAGTCATAGCAACATAAGCATTCCAAACACTAAGCACATAAATATTTCATATGACGAGTATCCAAAAAAATTAAATGCCAAACAAATATGTAAAGTAGTCCCACACACATTTGACAACAATCACGATCTCAAAATGCCTTCTGCTCTTTTTATATCCAGAGATAAGAGTATCATCCTTCTATTGAATGGGAAAAAGTCCCTTAATACATTCAATGGTATTCCTTTTATAAAACAAGGAAGACCTTTCACCTTTTGTAACAAGCGGCAATTATTATCTCTTCAACTTGCTTATTTTGTCTCATTAAATGATTCAAATTCCTCATACAATTTTGTAAATGAATATACAATTGTTATAAATAGAATTTAAAAATACTTATGAGTAGTCAATAGTGATATTTATTAAAAATATCATTGACTATGTTCGGTTGTTCCCTCTTCTATTCTTCAAATTTTACTGGGCGTTTTTGGTGTTAACCTAGTGAATTCGAGTCTTCCATCTTCTTCTTCTTTGCTTCATATTTATAACGTGATTTTTTATTTCGTTTCCTAGAAATCAATTTATGGTTGCCTGAAGATTGCACAATTTATTTCCATTCAAATTTGTGGCCCTCTATTATTTGAATTTTCTAGGATTTTCTATTGTTGATCCTGCCTGAATTCCTCTTCCAATTTGTATCCTACTCGAGGGATTTCCATTGGGATATCCTAGGCCTAATTTCGACTCCCAGAGCTCAAGATATGGTTGTTTGAATTCGATGTTCAACAACCATTGATTTTATCACAGGGAGATCTAGACCGTTGATCTTCAACTGCAAGAGAAATATCCCACATGCATCAAGTATAATGAGTTTTTATCGTATAAATTGTCCCCCCCCTCAAGCTTGGTTTGTGTGTGAAACCATAGTAGGCATAGGACCTAGGACCCACATAAAAATTTTGGTCGGTAAACCATAGTAAAATAATAAAATAAAATAACCCTCATCCTATAAATCCCAATTAAATAATATAATATGGACCTGAAATATTAAAATAATGAACCCATGTCATAAGGTATGCAGAAACGATAGAGCTCCATGCATCGCGGTAAAAATTTTGTGGTGAAACCTGGTAAGATAAAAACATGTCCTAAGGTGTGAACCCCTTGCATAGAAATTCCCACAAGGCAAGTGGGTAAAACCCCCACGGTAAAAACCTGTAACATGTCTTAATGTTAAATCTTGAAATTCTTGAAAATTTCTAAGGTGTGAACCCCCGCACATGAAGGTAACATGTCTCAATGTCTAAGGTGTTAACCCCTGCACACGAAGACTCCCAGAAAGAATGTGTGCGGTAAAAATCACTCAATAAATCACAATAATATAATAAAACAATACAATCCGAAGTGTTGAGGGGTGTGGGATCTGATAGATTCACGGAGTGCAGGGCGTGGGTAAATCAAGTGCTATACCCAAAGGTCAATCATGTTATATTCCTGCATGAGCAATCCCACAAATGTAAGATCTCATTAAAATAATAAAATAATATAACATGTTACAGGTTGGCGGGAGTTGGTGAGTGCATGCACATGTATGTGGGTTGCGGGTCACAAGTGAAATATGTGCTAAGGTATTTCAAATTTCCAAGGTATTTCCCGCATGGTAAAATCCCACACAAGTGAGCTCGCAGGTTGGTGAGAGTTCCAGGTACAGGTCCCAAAAAAATATAATAAAATAAAAAGAATAAAATCAAATTTTGAACACAAATTAAAAATAATAGAATAAATAAACAAAATCAAAATCAAGAATGAAATGTGATGACTTGAAGTAGTGAAATACATTACCTTGGGACTTTGGAAAAAACACATAAAAAAATAAAATTAAAACATAATAGGAAAAATAAATAAAAATAAAAATAAAAACAACAAATATATACATATGAAATATACATTAGGGATTTAGGGAAAAATGAAAAATGTAAGTAGTAATTTCCCTAAGTAAAATAATTTCCCCATAGTAAAAGTGTTTTTCCATGTAATTCAAAAACCAAGGGTAGGTTTGGGAAAACCATGGGCAATCAAAACCATGTGCAGTTTTGTAAAACCATGGGAAAATTAAAAAATGAAAAGGAATAACTAAATAAAAGTAATAAAATAATCAAAATTAGAAATAAAAACTATACAAGTCATGTATACAAAAATAAGAACAAT
>ML821188.1:12011-26009 GCA_009831015.1 Picea engelmannii
TATTATTTTTGGTGAAATTTCAGTTTGGTGGATGGTATTTTTAGTCAAATTTTGGTGTGGTTAATTTCCAGTTTTCTTAATATTAATTTTAGTAAATTTAATATTGGAAATGAAAAATTCTCTAGCTGAAGTAATATCCCAATGCTTATCCAAGATTCCAAGTTCCACTAGTCTAGGCCAACTTTTCTTTGAAAAAAAAAATATTAAGAATTTTTTTTTATCTATATTAATAGTGGCTATTCTTGAAATAAAATACTCAATATCTCTCTTATCCCAGTGTTGCAATGCTTGGTGATGGTTTAATGAAATATATACAATAATTTTCTTATACCGTTGTTGCAATGGTCATAAATATATAATTTTGCACTTATGTTTTACTCTAATTTATGAGATCTTGCATACAAGATTTGAGTATAGATTGGTGTTGTATGCTAGTCATCTTCTCAATGCAGAAACATCTCAAACTAGTTGGGCATAAATATTTAATTTGATTTTCTTTTCAAAATTCTATTTGTAGTCATATGAAAACACATTAAGACATGATGAAATATTTCTATCCGAATAAACTAGCATTCGATACTATGTTTTTTTAGATAAATGCCACTCACATTCAATACTACTCTTTTTAGGAAAATACCACTCTGATACCACTTGGTGGGTTATCTTGGAGATATTTCCGAGCATGCAATTAAAAGTGTAGTATTAGCGATCTGTTTTGGTATTTTATGTGACTCAAGCTTCCTCTTCTTTTATGTTGGTGAATTCCTCTATAACAATGCTCACTTTGTGTGTCTAGAGTAAGAATTGCAGTGTTGTTGGCTATTTTATTGCATGAAGTTTGATTCTTATTTTATTTCTATAAGTATGAAGTTAAAAAATTTACAAGTCTTTGATCTAGAGTAGTACGAGAGTTGTTTTTGATAAAGTCAGAGATAGAGCAAAAAACAGAAATGTGGGAAAAAAAATCATTGGGTTTTAGTACCCTTCTATTCATTAAATAGATTACACAGAATTCAAATGGACCATATTAGGATCCGGTCCTAACCCATCTTCGTAGTTCATTATTTAGTATGATACGCTTTCTATTTAATTAAGGCCGACATTAGTTAATAAGTCCTATTAAATAAAGTAGAATAAGTCAATAGAGAATGGAGAATGTCTTCGTAGCTGAGAGGGAGTGTTGATGATTACAGTTGCGTGAGACAATGTCGAGGATGAAAACCTGAGAGAGAGCCCCTGAGAGGGGTGTGTGGTTCCTATCTGAGACAGAGCTGGAATGTAGAGATGGCGTCCTCCTTACAAAGAGTTGAGAAAAACTCCAGATGATTCTCCTGTGTAACGCAGTGAGAAAGGATATCTGCAGAGTTCGACGTGCTTGTGGTTTAGCACAAGGTGAACGTCTGAATTCCCATAGAGTTGGGTGCATCTTCATGATACAAATATGAAGATAATGTATTAGCCTCCTCTAAACAAAGAGACGAGATGATGAGCTCCATATGACTCTCCTGTGTAATGCAGTGGGAAAGAAGATCTGTTGAGTGGATGTGCCTATGGACAAGCACAGGTGAACATGATCCTAGTGGTTGAGCACTAGTGAGAGTGGTTCTCCTATGTAATGCAGTGAGATAGAGATATGGACATCCCTATGGATGTGCCCCTAGTGGTTGAGCACTAGTGGGTGTATGAGATCCCTTGTTATACTATTCAAGAGTCATACCTGTCTGTAATCTTAATTGTAATGTAAAGGGTACAAGTCGTCCCCACCTTAATGTAATTGATAAATTAATGTAAAAGATAATTAATCTGGTTAATATTAATTATATTGTGAGATAGAGAGGTCATCTCTGTTGTGCCAATAGACACTTCTTGTTGACAGGTCAAGTCTAATATAAGTAAAGGTAAATTCCCCATTGAGGAATCATATATTTTGTGTGTGTTTGGAAATTTTAGCAAGTATGTCTTCTTGGGAAAAGTGTGCACCTCCCTTGGGCGCTAGTCTTTTAGGGTTTGCAAGCACCCTTTTTTGTGATAGGTTTTCTTGGTGGTGGAGGTCTTTCTCTTGAAGAATATAGCAAAGGATTGGTTGGGTTTTCTTCCCTTATTGAGAAGGATTTCCCAGTATACTTCTTGTGTATTTGTGCATAGTGTTGCTGCAACAAATTGTTTATGGTTTAAATAAAATGTTAAAATGGAATGAACTTCATGCTTAAACCTAGATTATTGAAAAATCAACACCTTTATATTAATATTTAACCTACATATTCAATATTAATATTAATATATATTTAACCTAGATATTCAATATTAATATATAACCTGAATAAATTTTAATGATATTTATCACATTAAGGTAAACTTTTGATTTCTAAAACCTATATATAGAAATAATAATAATATAAAATAAAATAAAATAAAAAATAAAAACTAGAATAATTAAAATAATTATATATATATATATATATATATATAAGGTTGGGCATCGTGGGCATTATGGATAGAGCTTCATTCCTCTCTAATGGTGCTTTCACTGGAATATAACTTCGCCCATGGCGCTAATGCGTCGAACACTCTTGGCGCCCCATGTGGGCTCCTTCGTAGGCTTGGTGATAGACTCGAAACTTAGGGTTAAACAATGAAACCTGAGACTTGGCCTCGGGCCTGTTACTTTCTCATGGCTCCCCCAAGGTGACTCGGTGCTTGGTATCGGTGTTGACTTGTGCGTTGGGCTCTGGTTTTAAGCTTTGGCGTTGCTGGTAGCTGACTCGTGGACTTTTATAATTAGTGGAAATCTAGAGATTGGACACGTTGAGCACTCTTGGCGCCCAATGTGAGTTCTATTGGCGGGATTTGGTACTTGATATCGGTGACTAACTCTTCTGTGATAACTATAGTGAGTGGAGCTCCAAAGTCAATCCACATGGATTGAACTTTTGAGGGAAATTCTGTTGCGAAACTACCCCATCAAGTTGATTTATTTAATTATTATTTTTTTTAATTTTGGATTTTTGTTTTAATTATTTTTTTATGAAGTGCTTCCTTTAACTACTAATATAAATATAAATAGTACATGTGCATGACATTTTAAAAAATAAATAGGGAGTTGAAGCAGTATATATTATTGAAGTTGAAGTTAGTAAAATGCATAAAATACGTACCTCAACCTGTAGATTAGTTGATTTATCCCATTTTCTAATTGTCCTTGCTTTTGTCAAACTATCCCAAATTGAATATTAAACTCCCAACCCACTAGGAATAACCTTTCCATCTCCCTAGCTCCATGAATCCTTGCGGTTTCGTGGCCCCCGAGCCCAAAATTCTCAACAACAACAGTGTCCCTGTGAGAGTTCCCAAAACCAATATGTTCACCAATCTCCTCCTTTCAGAATTTCTTCCTCCTTTGTCTTCCCCCAATATCACCTCCCAAAAACCAAACAACCAAAAGACCCCTCTCAAAGTCTTCTCCCCTCTTCCTTATCCTCCTCCCTTGAATCCCTCTCCGTCATTCAATTCCCCAACTGCTTTATCCCCCCATTAATTCTTCAACAACCTTATCCCTCTCATTAATTACTTCACCTACCAATTTAAGAATATTATAATATAAGACTCAAAGAATTTATTTTAATAATTAATTAAATTAAATTTAGAAACCATGATAATTAAATAATTAATTAGGGTTGTTACACTCAAATATTTTGTAATGAGGTAAATCACAAAGTTCTTCTTGATGCAACATCAGGAGCAACCAAAAATAGTGTTGAGGACAATATTTAAATTTAAAACATGTTATAACCCTTGAAATTTAAAATATGTTATAACCAAGATCAATTATTTGAAATGCTACCACAGTGCTCTAGTGATTTTCGACAGAGGTAAATGAATAATACTATAACAATGTCTTGGTGGAGGCTTCAATCATTTGAGTGGTTCAAGTGAAAATTGGTGTAAATATAATAAACCCAGCAAAGAAATCCAATAATGTTGCCCAAAGAATTGAGATGGCATTTATTTTTTAAGTTCATACAAATGAAAATTTAGGAGTAGATATGCATCAGACTCAACAAAGGAAAAATTTTGTTTAATGCCTCGAATACTATATATAAACCAAGGAAACGGGCTCAATAAATGATGAAGAAAACATACTAACCCAAGGAAATAGTGAATCATTGAAAGAATTATGGGATTGGTTCAATTTTTTAAGTAATTTTGAAAATCAGAATGAGTTTAAATGAATCAGGTTTGGTCCTTTAAACTTTGTGAGTTCTAACTCTAAGTACATATTGGCCCTCCTGGAATGGTTCCCTAGCTCCAGGAATCCTTGTGGTTTCTTAACCCTCAAGCCCAAAATTATCAGCAACAACAGTGTTCATGTGAGAGTCCCCAAAACCAATATGTTCACCAATATTATCATTGATCTAGCGTTCTTTTTTAAATTGATTCGATGTATAGATTGTAAAGATCCTCTTGAGATAGAGGAAAAACCTCAAATATGAACCTTGGAAATCTTGCGTGTGGAAAAATAGAAGCGATGGACGGTATGGTTTTAAACAGAGCTTTGATTTATCATTGTAAATGAATATGTATTGAAAAGTTTGAATATAGCTAAGTATCATGCCAAATTACACCATTTTTATACAAATTTAAATGATCGAATGAAACCTCAAATAGTAGGTGTGAACAATGGAGACGTGTGCTCAAGGGCATGACTGACTGACATAGAAAAGAATGTGAACAACCATGCAAGTGTGCTCAAGATAGACTAGCATGAATAACGTTGAGGGAAAACTAACATAGTAATGCATGAAGAAAGAAGATGCATTTATGCACATAAAAGGAAACTCATGCTAATATGGACAACTACCACAACTCTAATACCATTGTTAAACACATGAATTAGGATAAGTGTGAAGTGAATTTATCATTAATATGATATAGATATAAATACATTATTATGACCTTTGGATTCATCTTCCAAGGGTCTCTTGGACTCCTAATGATGGTTAACATCTTGTGATGTTTCATATTCCTTCTCTGAGTAGCCCTAAACGGATTACATTTCCAACACTTATAAAATTATCGATGATTAATGAAATCTTGTCGAAATCCAGAGTGATGAGGATGCTCATACTATTTGAATGAAATTGTGGAAGTTGCATGAGATGTCAGATAAAGGTAGATCCTTCTTTCTTAAAAACATGTTGTTTCCCATGTATATGGTAAAAGGGAAACTCACTTCAGGAACAATGCTTGAAAATACAATATATAAGGATCAGTTGAAGATAATTGATAGAAAGATGGAAGAAGATGTGGTATTATTACTTTCAATAGTTTCCCGTCATCTTGTAAAAAAATTGTGTAAACTCAAAATGTCACCTCAAAAGGCACTAAGATCACATTTGAGCAATAAAGCAATAAGTTGTTGTTGTAATATAGATGGAAGAAACAATGCAACAATGTAAGTCTTTATGGAGATTCAAAGATGGCTCTTGTTGAAAAATTGAATATCTTGGAGAAGTTTGGCAAGAAGAAAGATAGCAATAAAACCTAAAGTATGAACAAATATGATAAAGAAATGAAGTGTTTCTCTTGTGGAAATCAAGGGCACATAAGAAAAGTGCATAGAAAATGGAAATGGAATGAGCAACAAAACCAACAGCCTCAATCCAAAAAGGAGAAGCAATTTAAAAAGAATTGGGGCAATGTAGTGAATCATAAAGACATAGTCCTATGCATTCAAAATAAGAAACCAACATGCAAAAGGTGGTAAGTTCAATCACTAGGATATTGATTGAAGAGCTTCTAGACATTTCTAGACAAAAAAGATGGTTCATTGATTTTGTAGAAGATAAAATATAGTGTGAATGTGCGTTGCTTGATGGAGTGGAGCATTTTGTTGAAGGGCAATGTCTAAAACATAATTAAAGGTAAGACATTGTTATTCATGAATGATTTCTATGTCCCTTGTTTAGAGAATAAGTTACTTTTAGTTAAATGGATTAAGAATCATATTGCACACTTGGATGTCATTTTTTGGAGTCATAAATACTTTTTAATAGGTAAATAGTGCAACAATACTATTGTTAGTGATGTGGAAGAACACAGTCTGTTCGGGTTGGTGGACAATACGCAAGTAAAATCACATGTTTTGATATCCAACAATGGATGAAACAATTCCCTTTGGCATCAAATGTATTGGCATTTGAATTTCCATTTTCTTTCTCCACTTACAAAAGAAAAAATGGCACTTAGTCTATTAGAGATTTAAGAGAAAAAAGAGGATATGTGTGAAGCTTTCCCTACAAGAAGGCCTTGCAAGAAGGCACCATTGATTGTCATTTGATGAAGTGAAACCATAGAGAATAGAGGTTTTTGCACTGGTGCATGTTGATATAAGTGGTCCAATGAGAAAAGTAAGTCTTGAATACTAGGTAATCTCTATTTACCGTAAATTGTTTCTCAAAAAATTGTGGGTTTACTTTCTTAAAAGTCAAATTTCTTGATGAGTTTGAAGAAGTTTGAAGGAATGGTTAAAAAAGAGTCCAACAGAAGTGTGAAAATACTTCAAAATGATGATGGATGAGAGTTTTTTTCCAATGTATTTATTGATGTTTATAAAAGAAAATGTTTTAACAACAATATACCATGCCATATACTCCATAATGAAATAAAGTGGTTGAAAGTTGGCATTGCATTCTAGTAGAGATAGAAATATTCAAGTTGGAGAACAACGTTGTGCCTAATAAAACGTTGGGAAAATGAAATACACATTGCAGTGTACTTGCTCAGTCGATATCTCACGAAATTGGTTCAAAATGTTACCAAAGAGAGACCAGGTCCGAGAAAAATCCTTGGGGTAATTATTTCAATGTGTTCAATTCTATTTCTTATGTTTTATTTCCAAAAGAGAAAAGAAGTGTAAAATTGATGTTTACATGTTACAGTGATCCACACAAAGATTATGATTTTTCTAATATTGTAACTATCAAAAGGATGTTAAATTATGATGTTTTTATGGATGAAAATGCAAGACTTTTTCAGGAAAAGTCAAACAAAAAATCAAATCTGAAAATCAGTTAATATGATTGTGTAATGGTGGAAACATCGGTGAAAATGATTGGGAAAATTTTTCAATGAGGATAGGAAACCCTCCAGAACTAGTATGCAACAAGAATTCATTAATGAAGTTAAAGAAAATTATTCAAATTAGTAAGAGTACAATGTTGATTTGGGGGACCAAGAAGAGAAGAAAGGGCCCAAGTTATACTATAGTACCCTAGAGAATGTTTGGTTAGAGAGGATTCTCCAACCCAAAGAAGAAGGGGAAAGTTTCAAGCAATGAAGTTGTTTCCCCCCAAAGGGAAACTACTTCCAAAACACCCTCTGAGGGGTGTAGTGTTGTTGCTTGGATGAGATTTCTTACTCATATCTATCAATTCACACTTGATTTTATAGTTCTTCCATATGATTATCCATCCTTACATCATCCATGATATCTTTCAGATGACTCTACCATGGTATATCATCTCCTTTTTCTTACACCTCAGATGTTAGTGCACTCATAGATGTTGGAACCTCGGGGTCCGATGGTTCATCACACTTCTCATGGAGTCAATCAATTAGGCGGGCGACCATTAGCTAGATATAGTCGATTGGAAGATCTACCAAAATTCGACATCAATCAGTCGAGTAGTCGACCAGCCTGTTGGTCAGACAATCAACTAGAAGTTGAAGATAGTCGTTCGATGGATCGACCAGTCGAGAAATCAACTATGAGTTGGATGAATGGATGGTTAGGTCGAGCTAACTTGACTAGCTAACTAGTTAATGCGGATTTCCCAGGATCTTCTCCAACAACTGACGATTATATGTGGACAATATCTTCCAAGTTTCAAGGAAGTGGGTTAGATATTGACACTATAAATAAAGGACCTTATTGGTCATTCTAATATAGAAATTAAACATGTTCAATATGCATTGTAATGTTCTAATCACAATGTGTTGTGCTTTATTTTTGTAACAATGTCTTTAGACACCACCAATCTTCTGTGAAGTTATTTTTCTTTGATCATTCTATAGATTATGTTATTTGTTTCACATAGAGTTACACCCAATCCCCAACATGGTATAACAACAACTAGTTTAGACCTTGTATGTTGTCTACAAATATTGTTGAGTCATATCTATTTTTGATTGACTCTAGGTTGGTGATTTTTTCAATATAACTCGTGGATCATATCAGATCAATTAGATATCAAAGATAGATTCTGAGATCGATCATGTTTTTCTAAATGGACTAAATTGTGTTATCCATGCATGCAATATGGAAACCTTACTAAAGAGTAAAGGACTTTGACAATAGACCAAGGTCGTGATTCCAGATCCAACAAACGACTAGATGAAGTTTGTTGTCGATAGAAAGAAGGATGAGATTGTGGGGGGCATTACGACCTATATCTCATAGAAGATTTGGTTCCATACTAGCGGAATCAAATGTCCTCATCAATTTTAGAAGAAGTTGAAGTCTTTGTTTGACAAATTCGATGAAATCCAAGTCATGCGTTAGAGAAAGAGTTTATCTCTCTCGATCCTAATTCCTTTGACATAATTGAGGACTATTTGGAGTGTGTAAAAGATATGTAGTTGAAATTGGGAAAATGTGGGACAAATTATCATAAGAAATATGGAAAACCCATCAAGTTAGTCCTGATGAATCTGAGAACACCATTTGATGTGTTCAATTTGACGTTTGGAACCAACTAGAAAGCACACAAAGAAGATGGTAAGGATTATACCTTTGATTCTTTATGCGTCTTACTGATTAATGATCAACATATATTGCTTAATGATCAAAAGCTTGGTGGAAAACATGAAAAGGGAAATGACAAGGTGAATCATAAGGAAAGAGGATGATTCAATACCCCTATACACAAACCAAAATGCCTCAACTAGAAAAATAAAGGGAGTGTTGAGGAAAAGATATGAAATAATATTACTCAGGCATTTTCAGATCTTATTTGGCTAAATCAAGATAGACGAGAATATCACCCTATGTTTATAGCCATCAAAATTTGTATCATAGTTCACAAGTATTGATTACAAGTGCTTAATCTAATTTTTTATAAATGAAAGCTTGCTGGAAATTTCATTATTTATGTAATTTTATGAACATAACAGATGTTGAAATAAATATAGAAACAGAAGTAAAGACACCAAGTCAATAATCAGAACAAATGAGACATAAAGCAATAGTTTATTTCATTCCAATTTATCAAAAGAATCGTTGTCTTTACAAAATTCCATGAGGAATTTTTGGACCAAAGTCAAACTTAGATGTCCCCGATGAAAACCATACAAAAGGACTTCTGAAAGAAAGTAAAAAACTGAACTTTAAAAGCTAGATCATCTTGCCATAGATTGTTTCCCACTCGACTCTTCACAATATCCTTTGTTAGTCATGAAATTTAATTCACAAACAGACAAATCTACATAGACTATCAAAGATAGATCAACACCTATTAAAAACAAGTTTCTAAATTATGTAATTCATCCCTGAACCTTGTTGTCCAATAGGACCCTACTATCATAAAAGAGAATTAGGCTTCCAATGAATTAAAGAATGAATGAAAACTGAATTATCTCAACAAAACTCAAAGAGTAGACCTTAGTATGCTTCTCCTTTTATTCTCCTATGTTCCTCCTTTTCCTTTTGTCTTTAAGAAACTAGAATTAGTTGAAGTAGTTGAACTACTTCTTTCGTTAAGTTAACTAAAACTCAACCAACTTTTTAGTTAAGGGGGAAAAGTAATAAAATCATAATAAAGGTTTTTAATAAATAATGACTAGTAGGTGGGACCCCCTGTGACTCCCTTTAGTTCTTTAACAATCATAACACAACTAGTTAATCAAACAAAACATCCCTCCCTGTGACTCCCATCATCACTTTCATATTTTGACAATTTATATCAATGATAATTGAGATTATTTCCAAAAATATATTACCCATATATCCAAAAAAATAGTGTGTTGTCCAAAATTTCAAAAGTCAACTGTTCTCAACCATCAATAAATAAAAACACTTAAAATCCATATTTGCCACTCTGGGATGCAATCTTTCCCTTGTTGTTGTTGCCACCCTTTGATCTATCTGAATTTTCCTTAGGTTGTGTGGAGCCTTTAGGCATAATCTCACTAATCACATGAGAAAAATCATCTCTCAAATGCATGCGGGAGCACATAGATTTGGTAGAGTCATTTGAGGGTGAAGAGGGGGCAGCAACGGCTTTTCCTGTGTTAGGAGCATGGTGGGCCTCGGTTTTTAACCTTTTTCTTGCATAGTAAGACTGTACTGGTGATTGGATAGGGGAAGCTTGGAAAATTTGATTAACAGGTGGAGGGGCAAGTAGAGACAAATTAGGCCAGCCACGATGTTGGGAGTCTATTGGGTGGACAATCTCTTGCCATCCGTCGTTTTCAGAGATCTCAGGTTGTAGTACAACATGAGGGGGTAATGGGATACTAGGGACTTGTGGGGCTTGGAAGGGAGGCCTTTCAGGCCTATGTTGGACCACTCCTTGCCCAATCCAGTTAAAAAATCCATCTTGAAATAACTGGCCTAACTCTTGCAAGTCTGCATCAAAGTGTATAGAGAACCTTGGCCTTCTAGGGCCCTTGTTCCAATTTCCTCTTCCTCTGTTACTCCGGCCATGGCTACCTCTACTGAAAAATATCATTCATGTATGCATTATTGATTAGCAAATAGTTTCTTCAAAAACCATACATGACAACTCTTTTAAATATGAAATAAAGTTTGGCTGAGCAACATATCAGACTCATGCAATCTAATTCACAAAAATCATTTAATATTTGTCAATGAGCAGGGGTGAACAAGGGTTCTGGGATATGTGAGGGATTGTATTGAGAGAAAAGTGTTAAAATGAGGAGGAATAGATCATGATTACTGCTCACAAACATCAAACAATCAACTGTATCGTAAATCAAAAGAATATATCATTGTAATTCATCCTTGTGCGATCTTTTAACTATCATAATACATAATTTATCTTAACTATAATTAAATTTTAGGAATAGGGAGTGAATAGTGAATATGGGAAAGCGAGGGGATTCGTAATGTACGAAAAGTGAAATAATGGTAGGGAAACGAATGAATATTGTTCGTAAAACCAATTAAGTAATCCATAAAAAAAAAAATTATGTATTCAACACAAATGATTCTAATACCATTTAAACAATTACTGTGTTAAAACTGCCCACTATCCCACATTCAAATCTTCAAACTTTCCCCGTTAACACAGTCTATAATCATACTCAGAATCACTATGCTTTTCGACAGTCTTGTTAAGAGAATACTTGTTTCTTTTCATTTCTTTTATTTTCATTTCTTTTCTTTTCATTTAAACAAAATCAAAAGGAACACACAGTCACATTGCTTTATCTCCGTCCAACATATATTTCTATATAATATCAACCACTACCCATAATTCGTAATTTCTCAAATCAAACATAGACACAAGTCTTTCCCGAGTTGAACAGGCCTTTTTAAAATTTGCCCGATTTCATTCTTTTGACAATATTAACAAATAAAATTGCAATGAAACCATACTTCAAAATCCCCTGCTTCATTTTTGATGGTGCAATAAAACAAAACAATGCATGATGTCTCCATAAATCACAATAAACAACCAAGTCACAGTCATCAAATTTTCCCAACTTGCAATGATCCTGATCGAGACTAATCAAACACACGACAACCACCAACTACAATTAACACCACGTTGTAGGAACACAACGACCAATGCATAACGAAAAGAGGCAACCCTCTGACTGTAGATTACCATTTACTCCCAATCAACCAATTTAATAAAAAAAAATGAGTTGGGTTATCGATGCAGTTATCACAACAAAAGGACACATCCCTCAACTATACACCAATTCTCATCCCCAATTACAACTTTCCAACAATCCGATCAAACAGAGACAAGACAATACTCAAATCAATTGTCATATCCACTCAACCAATTTATGACAATCAACGAGATACCCGACAAGAGTGCGATTGGTTGGGGTTATCAAAATCAGGCTCTGTAACCATGAACACAAAAATAATCAAGAGTTCGCTCGGTTACCAAAACATAGAGAGACTGGAGGTCGATCATATCAACAGTAGGTAGAAAACCTTTGAAACAAGAACGGTGGAACCACATGCTTTCTCATCTCGTGTAATAGTATGACATTTCAGCATCGGGGAGGGTAGGAAACGATGCAGAGGAGCAAAGATTTATCACTGGACAGTAACAAATACCAAGAACGCACAAAGGCATAACCCTGACGCTTTTCTCAAGATCCGAACCAATTTATAACAATGCCCATGGAAATGCAAACCCCAGGTATTACCAACAACCATAAAGTATACTTCTTGGCATAATGGCCACCCCATAACCAATTGTGTTGATGCCAATACCACAAAAACAAACCCTCGACCAGGCTCTGGAAGATACACAGTGACCAAAAGGTAGTTCGAAAACATACACAACAACCCCATAACAACCGAACACAACCAGACATGGTTATCATAACTGTGAGGAAGCGACCAACAAGGCTAAACAGAGTGAAACCCTCCAACAAAATACCCATAACTACTTAAAACAAAAGAGAGCCATCACAGTTTCCACCACATAGAACAACCAATGAAATCACAACTTCAACAAATCAATTTTCCATTTGCAAACGAATAACCACACAATCATTCCAGAGAAAATACCCACGTGTAACAACCCTAGCTAAATGATTGCTTAAGATTTACCAAGTATAATTAATTAAATAATTAACTGTCCTAAAGTGTATTAGTTAATTAATGATTATTTATTAATAATAATAATTAATTACTTATTGTTTAATATATGTTGGTTAATTATTTAATTGATTGATTAACACATTTAATGTTTAGGGTAAAGAATTAAATACTTAATAACTTTTAGTTCATTATTATAAAACTTTACGTATGCAGGGGGATGAAGCAATAAATGGAGGGATAAGGTATTAAATGGAGGGATAAGGTGGGTGGCATTAAAGGAGGGTAGGAGGCGTTGAATGGAGGATATGAGTGGGGAGAGGCATTTGGAAAAGGGGACTTTTGGAAATTTGGGGGAGGAGGAAGCATTTTGAGATTAGAGATTGTATTTTATGGTTGATCTTTTCTGGTTTGGAGTTTGGGGTGGATTGTTACAGGGGTGCACTAGGTTGCTAGGAGTTTTGGGCTCGGGGGCCAGGAATCCTCACGGAATCCTAGAGCTAGGGAGCTGGACAGGCTCTGTTCCTAGCTGGCAGGGAGGAAAGATTCAGTTTTGGGCAGAGTTCGGGCAGAGCAGCGGAGAGGACAACCGAAGATTAGGGAATTAGCATCAGATAGAGGTATGAATTTCATGAATTTGTTGTGTTATGTGGTAATTAATTAAATTTGCTTTCATGTTGTTAATTAATTTAAATTATGTTGAATAATAAATGATTATACATTGATGATTGAATTGTACAGGATATAATTTCTTCATTCTTAAATTTTAGCTTGTATTTTATAAGGCTCTGTGGGGACAGAGACCTTACACATGGTATCAGAGCCCTGATTTAAAAACTTGGACCAGGGCCTACCCACCTACCCGCATGTAAGAAGGACAGTTTAGGAATGGAACTGTTCCAACCCTGAAATTTAAAAAAAAAAATGAAAACCCCTAAAATAGTTATATTGAAACCCTGAAACCCTTTAATTAGATGAAAATCTGAGCTCCATCTCCAGCCCCACCTAACCTGCAAGCCAAGCACACAATTATTTTGGTTATATGTGTATATATATATATATGCACTCTAAAAATGAAATGATATAATAATATATATATTGAAAGTGATAAATAAATTTTAACACTGGTTATATATATATATATATATATATATATATATATATATATATATATATATATATATATATATATA
>ML821188.1:51002-76725 GCA_009831015.1 Picea engelmannii
GCCATGTCAACTATTCATTGACTTGATGATAATTTCACCTTTCAAGTTAGAACCTCTCAAGTGTTTATTTCTCACACTACACAGAATGAACAGGTTGTTGATTTTGGATGCACTCATCAAATGGATAAGGATGCTTCCTTGTTCACATACTTGGATAAAGATGCGGAGCAAAAGAACTATGTTGTTAATTATTTTTCTCTCAACATTGTTGGTTGTGGTGATGTTCCCTATCGACATGAAAAAATTGTCAATGTCTATCATGCGTTGAATTTAAGTGAAAATTTGTTGTCAGATTCTCAATGGAAAAAAACAGGTAAAATTGTGGAGTTTAGGCTATATTGTTTCTTTGTCATGGATTTGAAAAATGGTCAGTCTATTTTCGCTAGAGGGTTTCTCAACCCAAAGGATGGTTTATACAATTTTTTCAACTCGACTTGACCCAACTTTAAATTGACTACTCTCATTGCTCACAATGATGACGAGGTCAAATTTAGCATGAATGGATTGGACACCTCAATTATCAAAGTCTGAATTTGATGGAAACATAGAACCTGGTTGCAAGATTACCTAGAGTCTGTCCACCTAATGGAGTCTATAGAGGATGTGTGTTAGGTAAGAATCATCAAGCACCTTTTGACTCTGGAAAATCATGGCGAGCAAATAAGCTACTGGAGCTATTCCACATTGATATTTTTTGCATTAATCTACCTTCCTTAGTAGGCACAAAGTATATTTTTACTTTTATAGATGATCTCTCTTGATTCATTTGGGCTTATTTTCTAAAAAATAAGAATCGTGTCTTTGAAAAGTTCAAGGAATTCAAGGCCTTTGCTGAAAAGTAATGTGGTCAACCTATCAAGTGCTTGAGATCATACAATGGTGGTGAGTATGTGAATTGACATTTTGAAGAATACCTTGTTCAATTTGGCATTGACTGGTAGAGTTCATTCCCTCATACTCCTCAACAAAAGGGTATTTATGAATGCAAGAATTAGACATTAGTCGAAATGGATCGTTGTCTTTTGTAAGACAAATATATTCCCACATGTTTTTAGGATGAAGTTGTTTATTGTGAAAACTATCTCCTAAATCATATTCTAATTAGATTTGTCAATTTTATGACTCTAGTCAGGAGATGGTGTGGAAAAAATCCCTCAGTCAACCACCTCCACATATTTGGATGTGTTGTTTGGGATCATATTCCAGATGATTGCAAGAAGAAACAAGATGTGAAGAGTCATGCTTGTATCATGATGGGATACTCTAAATATTCTAAAGCTTATCAATTGTTTGACCCTGTCAAACAATGTATCATTATCAGAAGCAATGTGTTTTTATAAGAATTCTTTTGGCATTAAGTTGGTGAATGCTTCCTCTAGTTTACTACAGGATGGTCCCTTTGATGTTGTTTCTGACAATGATTCTCTTGTTGTAATTTTCATTCCTTCAACTGGATAGTCGAACTCTTTTCTTATTTTTACTAGGTCATTGACCTTTATTCCCGAGTCAATTGTTCAATTGATTTATGTCTCAACTAGTCCTTTGTCTCCTTCGACTGGAACTATTCCTTCTTCTAATCGGCCTTCTACAATGGATATCATTTCACCCCTTTATTCTTGTAAAACCCCTCTTTAAACCCTGAGTATATGTAATTAATCATGATTGGTGATTTCCATACAATGACACATAAATATTGTAAATGTATTATTGTTTAATTGTAAATTCAAAAAAACTAACTATGGGGTGAAGCCTTAAAGTATTGGCCATGATATCACTAGATAAATGAGAGGATGCCCTGTTAAACTAAAGGATATCAAGCCTTGTTCATAGTATTTCCCTTATCCCCGATTTCAACACAAATAAGTTAATGAGGGAGTTTGGTAGTTGCACAAACAACCACCCCAATGAATGGAGGTATGGAGGGTTTCCATAAGGGATAGGAAGTTGTCATCTAGAGGACGGCAGGAAATACCACCACGGGTCCCTGTGATTGAGCCCCAAGATTCCTTCTGATATAAGAAATAAAATGATGGGTCGAGAACATTACCAAGTCATGCATGAAAGAAAATTGCATGAGGACTGACAGAAAGGGGGAGGTCAAGGATTTGGTTGAGAGAGAAAACCAGAGGGAGTTCGAATTGGAGAAAAGGATGGACTATGTAAAAACTTAGTAACAAAATGAGATCAAGCTCTTAATCTTGGGGCTAAGAACCCAGAAAACCTAACCTAAGCTAAGAGGGATGTGAGCTTGATGCTAGGAAGGAATTTGATAAACCTCGAAGAGGCCTGGGCTAGGTGGGTGTAAGGAAAATATCCACCAAGAGTAGAGTGAAGGAAAGTGACCTTCAGATATTATTGAGAACCCGAGAGAGATTCCCTAGTGATATCATAGTTGAATTTTCACTATGCTAGGCTCAAGCATGAGGTTTATTTCATTTTGTAATGTACTTGAACCATAAACAAATGTAACTACACCATTCACAATTGCTGCAATAACCAAGATCACAAGAAGAAATACCATGCACAAGAACACAAGAAATATCCTGGGAAAACCCTTCTCAACAACGGAGAAAAACCCAACAATCCTTTGCTATATTCTCAAGAGAATATCCTCCAACCATGAAACCCTAATTCACACAAGAGGGTGCTCTACTACCTTGAAACTTGCGCCCAAGAGAGGTGCACACTTCATCCCTAAAAGTGTACTTGTTGAAATTCTGAAATGACAAGTGACTTGTGTGTTTCCTCAATAGGGAAATAGCCTTTACTTATACTAAATTGGATAGACCAAAAGAGGTTTCTATTGGCACAATAGGGTCGACCTCAATAAATTAGAAAATAATTAATTATTACAATAAACATTAATTATCTTTTACATATGGTGGATCCGACCTATACCCTTTACATCACAATTAGGGTTACATGTAAATCTTACTCTCAGACAATATAGCAAGGGATTTCACACATCCACTAGTGTTCATCCACTAGGGGCACGTCCACCTATGTTTAGCCACAGGGACATCCTACTCAACAGATATCTATCTCACTGAGTCCACTTGAGAATCATCTAGAGTACCATCTCAAGCCTGACTCAACTGAGTCCACAAGGAAGAAGACCACACGTCATAACAACTCAGTCTAGATTTTGACGCACACCCATCACATGGGCACATTCACCCCACATAGGGGTACACATCGTTTCATCTCAATCTAGAGTGGAACGACACACCCATCTCATGGGCATCCTCGCCCCACATAGGGGAACACTTCGTCTCATCTCAGTCCAGAGAGGAACGACACACCCATCTCATGGGCACACCCAACACATGGGCTCTCTCATAGGTTGACTCACTCAATATCATAGGAGAATGTGTCATGGAGGATGTCTCACGAAGATGTAATCATCAACACTCCCTCTCAGCTAAGGATTCATTCTCCACCGGGCCAAGTCTCTCACGGAAGTACTTAAACTTCGTCTTGACAAGCAGTTTGGTGAAGATATCTGCAATTTTCTCATGTGTAGGAAGGTATTGCACATGTACTGCTTTCCTCTGCACCATGTCTCTGATATAATGATATTTTATCTCAATTTGTTTCAATCTATCGTGAAACACAAGGTTCTCAGAGAGCTTCACACAGTTATGGTTATCACAATGAATAATGGTAGGATCTATCTCGTGATCAAATAAATATGTCAAGATCTTGTGAAGCCACACTGCTTCGCGAACTTCCAAACTCAACACTATATACTCGGCTTCTCCGGTACTCAAGGGCACAGAGATCTTGTTTCCTGTTGCACTGGGAAACCATGGCAGACCCAAAGTTAAAACAACAACTAGATGTGCTCTTTCGGTCCACTGCACTCCTTGCCCAATTTTCATCGGCATATCACTGCAAACTCATGTCTACATTGGAGGCATATATTAGGCCATATCCAACTGTGCCTCGTAGATATATCAATACATGTTTCATTGCTATATAGTGAGTCTATCTCGGCCAACTCATGACCTAACTAAGTACATTCACTGCATAGCATATGTCAGGTCTGGTGTTAACCAGATACATCAATGATCCAATCAATTGTCAGTATAAATGTGGATCAATCTCGTCTGAATCAGTAGAAGCATCATTCATCTTCTTCAAATCCATCACCATTGGTGTAGGCATGGATTTGTAGACTGTCATACCGAACTTATTCAATATCTCCACTGTATATTTTCCTTGACTCAAGAAAATCTCATCAGTCCTCTACCATACTTCTAGTCCCAAGAAGTAGTGCATCATACCTAGGACCTTCATCTCGAATTTAGAAGTCAATGATTGCTTTCATTCAAAAATAAGTCTTTCTGAACCGGTGAGAAATAAGTCATCCACATGCAGGACCAAGATCAGGCACTCATCACCAACAATGTGATAATATAGGTTCGGATCAACAACACTTTTGTTGAAGCCCAAATTCATCGAGAATCCATCCATCTTCTTGTACCAAGCACAAGGTGTCTGCTTTAGTCCATACATGGCTTTCTTCAACCTGCACACATGAGATTTCTCATTGTGTATCACAAATCATTTTGGTTTCTCGATGTAAACTTATTCCTCAATATCACCATTCAGAAATGTTGTCTTTGCATCCATCTGATGTAGTTTCCAACCCACGGATGCAGCTAGTGAAATGATAGTACAGATGGAGGTGTATCAGGATACTAGAAAAAATGTCTCCTCATAATAAATTCCCTCCACCTCTGAGAATCCTCTGGCTACAAATATCGCTTTGTATTTCTCGACACTTCCATCAGTTGCATGCTTGATTTTATAGATCCACTTGGAATTTACTACAGACTTCACTTCTGGTCTCAAAACAATATCCCATACATCATTCTTCAATATGGATTGATACTCTTCTACCATGGAATCTTTCCATACATGTAGACCTTTCACTTCTCCATGACAAGAAGGATTAGTATCAATAATGTGGCTCATAGTTGGAAAATAGCTTGAAAATCTCTTTGGTATCTTTCTCTCTCAGAATGTGCCTTGAGGGGTTGCATGTCCCTCTGCCTCCTGCAGAGTTTGTCGATCCCAAGAAGTCATTTTCTGGCCTACTTCAATGTCTCTGGGGATATCAACTGGATCAACTAAAACAATAGATCAACTGGAATAATGGTTGTCTCCATCTGAACTATTGAAGGGGGAGAAGGTATTGTCTCACTGCCAATCTCCATCTGGGATTCTCTAGATCTTTGAAAGGTTATCTCTTCTTAAAATATAACATCTATAATCACCTCAATTTGTCTCTAACTAGGGATTTAGATCCAATATTCCTTTGAAGATTCACTATGATGCAAGAGCATCACTAGCAAAACATGAGTAGAGGACAGTTAGGTGCACTAGCGCACGTTTTGAAGAATTTTAAATTTTGAAGAAGGTGTATCACGCAAATATTTTGGAAGGAATTGTAATTAAAGAACGTCTTTAATGTTTTGGAGCTGGATGATTTCATGAGGACATCGAAGAATGTATTTCCTTTTAATGAATATGAGTGCAGTATAGATTCGATGTGTTTGATATTATCTGTCTGTCATGAATATTTATTGGAATAAATTCTAGTCGTTGATAGCTTTTAATTCAATGGAATATCTCTAGAATAGTTGGAGGGAAGAGCTCAAAGAGCCCCTCTTGTATAAAGCTTGGTATTTTTTCCTAGAAGAGGCAGTTGAATCTATTGTATAGGGCGTTTCCATTGTATTTGAGAGTCGAGAGCTACCAAGAGTAGTATATGAACATATGTATATTTCAGTCGAATGAATACAACAGAGGAACATTATCCCAAATGTTTGGTGTTGTCGTGTCTATCTGAATGAATGAATGGTAGAATTTTGTTTATTTGAAGTTCTATGTTATTTCTTGTTCTTGTGTTTATGTATGCATTTACATGGTTGAATGTATGAATCTATGAATATTTAGATAAGTTTCAATTATTTCTCTTCTACAAGAAAGTGCAAGTGTGCATAGGGTCCGCAAGTTGTGCGTGATAGAATCCATATTGGCTCAGAAATTTACGAAGACATAGCTTGAAGGAAGTTTGTCCACGAGGAGTACGTGACTAAGTCTTTTGACTCAAAAGCTCAAGAGAGTTAGCGGAAGTTTTCCACAGAGAAGGGAAGTTGTGGATAAGGAACTGTTGCAAGGTGTGCATAGGATAAATTTGACTAAGTGTTGAAAGGAGTATTCTAAGAAGGCAAGAGTTCAAGGAAGAAAAAGTTCAAGAGGAAGAGTGGCAAGAAATCTTCAAAGGGAGGAGTCTTTTGAGGTTTCCCAGACTCAGCAAAGCAAGATCCATCTAGGAGGGATTGGTATCACTCCAGACCATCAGATCTAGGAGAAGTTGCACGAAGGCTAGTCGTGACGTGTTTTGGCATTTTAGAGTTCGGAGCATTTAAAAGTGCTGAGAAGTGGGATCGTCGAAGCCGCAAGGAGAATATTAACCATTGGCTGCGAGGAGACATGTGGTAGCGGATTAGAGAATCTTGGATTTAGAGGGTCGGAGGAAGTGAGTGTGGAGTAGGTGTGAATTTCGTGAAGTCGCAAAACCTTAAGTACAACTGGACTGTCAGATCCGGGGAAACGCGTGGCAGAGATTCGCGTGAATTCGAGGAAAGGTGTTTTGGAAGGAAACAAAGGAAAAGGCGTAAAAAGTTACGAAGCCTAAAGTTGCGAAAGGGTTGGCCTGAGGTTATATCATGTGGTCATAGAGGAGAAAGAGTCTAGCATGAGACTAGTACTCACAATCGGTGTCACCAAGCACTAGAGAGCAGAGTTGCAGGTAATTCGAGCTTGTAGGGGACATCAAGGGAGCCTATGTGTGTGTATGTGTATTGAGAATTCAAGGTCTATTAAAGGCCCGAAGAGATAATTCGGCTCAGGATATTAAATATCCAAGACCGGGAGGTCGCAGAATCCCCGGGAGGGAAGGGGGTTTGTGCCATCAAGTGGTATCAAAGCCTAACAGAATTGATTTATGTAAGCAAAGGAGATAGAGAAGTAGGTTTATATCATCAAGTGGTATCATATACATCATCACAATGTTGCCTAGGAGACATTTGGAGCTACTTGTAGCAAATAGAGCTATGGAAAGCGAGATGAGAGAACTAAGAGAAAGGTTGGATGCCATGGAAACAACGCAAAGGAGAGAACCTGATGTTGGAGATGTCATTGATGTAGAGAATGAAGAATTGGAAGTTCAAGAAGTTGTAGCAGAGGATGTTGCAGAAGAGCTCTTATTGAAAGTGGTTGTCAAGTTGGGAGCTAGAGAAAAGATAGACATCCCAATGTACGAAGGTAATTTGGAAGTCGAAGAATTTCTTGATTGGATATGAGCAATGGACAAGTATTTCGACTATGAATATGTCGATGAGGAAAAAAATGTGAAACATGTTGTCACCAGGTTAAAAGGACATGCAGGACTGTGGTGGGATGAACTGTAGGCTGACAGGAGGAGCAAAGGAAAACAAAAGATTAAGAGTTTGGATCAAATGTTAGCCAAGATAAAGGATAAATTCAAACCGAAGGATTACCAGATAAATCTGTTCATGGGTCTACAGAACATGAGATGGAAAGGAATGACAATCAAAGAGTACATGGAGGAGTTCCACACACTGAACATCAGAGCTGGACAAAGAGAGAGAGATGAGGAAAAAGTTTACAGATACATCAACGGCCTAAGATATGAAATCCAGGACAAAATTAGCATGATGACAATAAGGACAGTAGAGGATGTGTATCAGATTGTGCTAAAAGCAGAGAAGAAGTTGGCTAGAAATAAAATTCAACAAAGCAGAGGTAGGGGCTTGAACATAGGAAAAGGAGTTGTCTGTGACAAGGCACAAAATCCTAAAGGTGAGGCGAAGAAACCACATAATCACTCTGAGAGAGGAGGAAGTTCTCGAGGAAGAAAAGGTGGTGGTATAAACTCTTTTCCTAGAGGAAGAGGTAGAGGTAGAGGAGGAGAAGTAAAGTGTTATGCATGTGAAAAGGTAGGACATGTGTCTTGGGAATGTCCTGAGAGAAAGAAAGGAGGTACAGCTCACATTTCAGAAGTGCAAAAGAGAGATGTAGAGGCGGAAGGCGCGGAAGATGGGAGATCTTTGATGATGAAGAAAATTCTCTTAAAACTAGAGCCAGAGGTTGAAAAACCAGTACAAAGTAACAGTTTGTTCAGGACAGCTTGCAAGACTAAATACAGAGTTTGCAAGGTGATGATTGACAGTGGGAGCACTGATAATCTAGTATCCACAGAGATGGTGGAGAAAATGGAGTTGGAGACGACTGCACATCCAACGTCTTATAAAGTATCATGGTTGCATAAAGGTCATCAGGTAACGATAATTAAACAATGCATGGTTGAATTTAAAATAGGTGGATATAGGGATGAGATTCTTTGTGATGTGATTCCCATGGATTTATGTTATGTTTTGTTGGGAAGACCATGACAGTATGATAGAAATGCCATTCACGATGGGAGAAAAATACGTATATCTTAGATAAGAATGGTAGGACACACATGTTTCTGCCAATTGAGGAGAAGAAAGGGAAGGAATAAGTCATCATGCTCATACTTCTCATGAGTGGGAAGGAACTCTTGAGTGAAGTTAATAAGGAAAAGGAGATGCAGTTTGTTGTAGTGAGGAAGTTGAAAGTTATCCTTACGAGTACTTATATGGAGGATCTTCCTGAGGAAATTCATGAGCTATTGGAGAATTTTAATGACATAGTAGTGGATGAGTTGTCAAGCTCATTGCAACCTATCAGAAGTATCAGCCATCATATTGACTTGATACCAGGAGCAAGCATGTCGAACAAAGAAGCGTATATATTGACACCTCAAGAGAATGAGGAGGTAAAAAGACAAATTCAGGATTTGTTAGACAAAGGTTTGGTCAGAGAGAGCTTGAGTCCATGCGTAGTACCAACTGTGTTGAGTCCAAATAAGGATGGAGGATGGAGAAGGTGTACTGACTCAAGGTCCATAAACAAGATCACCATTAGGTACAGATTTCCATTCTCGAGGATGGATGACTTAATGGATTGTTTAAGTGGAGCCAACTATTTTTCAAAAATAGATTTGAAAAGTGGATATCACCAGATAAAGATGAGATAAGGTGATGAGTGGAAAATAGCCTTCAAGAAAAATGAGGGATTGTATGAATGGCTTGTTATGTCGTTTGGCTTAACAAATTCCCCTAGTACTTTTATGAGGTTGATGAATGAAGTGTTGAAATATTTTATTGGTAAGTTTGTGATAGTATATCTGGATGATATACTGGTCTTCAATAAGACTGAGGAAGAGCATTTGAGGCACTTAACATTAGTTATGAAGAGGTTGCAGCGGGAGAAGTTGATCAATTTAAAGAAGACTGCTTTCATGAAGACAAAACTTATTTATTTGGGTTTTGTGATCTCTTCGAACGAATTGAAGATGGATCCAGAAAAGGTGAAATAAATCAAAGAATGGTCGTCACCAAGGAGTATGTTTGAGGTGAGAAGCTTCAATGGATTAGTAAGTTTTTACCAGAATTTCATCAAAAAATTTAGTGATATCAGTGCACAAATGATGGATATAGTGAAGAAAAGACATAAGTATTTCAAATGCACAGAAGAGGCTGAGAAAAGCTTTTGTATATTGAAGGAGAAGATAACAGAACAATCGATTCTGGTTTTGTCGAATTTCGGGATGACATATTAGGTGAGATGTGATGTGAGTGAAGTTGCAATTGGAGCAGTCTTAAGCCAAGATAATAGGCATGTTTCATATTTCAGTGAGAAGATGAATGATACTAAAATAATTTACTCCACCTATGATAAATAATTCTAAGCCATAATTCAAGCCTTGAATAAATGGAGGCACTATCTCGTTCCAAAAGAGTTTGTTTTGTATAGTGATAATCAGGCTTTACAATCCATAACCAAGCAAGAGAAGTTAAACCAAAGACATGCTAAGTGGATAGAGTTTATGAAAAATTTCACTTTTGTCATTAAACATATTTCTGGTAATGCTAACAAGGTTTTTGATGCGTTGAGAAAGAGATGTTTGATTCTGCAAGAATTTCAAGTGAAAACCTTGGGGTTTGAACACCTTAAGGAAATGTATCATGATGATCCAGATTTCTAAGAAGCATATGAGGCATGTGTGAATCCTGTGCTCAGAGACAGAATCCAATGGGCCAAATATCTGATTCAGGATGGGTTGTTGTTCAAAGGATATCAATTGTGCATACCAAAGTGTTCGATGAGGGATAATTTGTTGAAGGAAAAGCACAGTGGACGTCTAGCTGGACATTTCGGCCATGACAAAACGTTTGCACAATTGAACAATTCATATTATTGGCTAGGTATGAGAGCAGATGTGAAACTTTTTGTGAACATATGTAAGATATGTGAGTATTTAAAGGGACGGAAGCAGAATACTGGGTTTGTTAAAGTTTCAACTATTATTAGGTTACTTTCAATTTACTAGATAACAATAGCATAGATAGGATCACTGAGAGAAACAAAATCACAAGATTACACAAGCATTTATCCTAGGAAACCCTCAAGGGGAAGAAAACCCAACAAAACTTCCTTAATATAGATAGCCAATACAATGCCAGGATAATGAACCAAACAACACATAAATTCCTCTCCCAAGGATGCTCCTCTCTCTCTCTTCCTTCTTCTGACAACTGGTAACTGCAGCTTCCTTCAATACTTGTGCACTATATGAGTGAGTTGAGCGTGTGAACAAATAAGGCATTGGCCTCTCTTATTTATACAATCTGGCAGGTGCTGAACTGAGGTGTCTTTTCACTGGCAAGGTCGACTTCTCATTCTGGTGGTTATGACCACCTTTATTTAATTTGGGGGCTGAATTCTTACTTTGCATATTACAATTAGGGTTTGACCAATCCACAAAAGGGGATTTGGTCAATTACAATGCCCAACATGATCAATCCACAAAAGGGGATTGATCTAATCAATAATAAATAAATTTTATCTTTATCCACAAAAGGGGATAAGAATATTCTTTGCAGTTACACAATATTTTAACAATTCATCTTAACAAGAAGGATATTCTTTATCTTTTGACAGGTCACTGGATGTCAACATCAACTAGGTACCAGCATTCACTGGATAACATCATCAACTAGGCAACATCATCAACTGGATAACATCATCAACTAGGCAACATCATCAACTGGATAACATCATCAACTGGGCAACATCATCAACTGGATAACATCATCAATTGGATAACAGGAGGCATCAATATAATCCACTTGGTCCTCTGGCATCATGATCATTGACTGGCATATCTATAAATCATCAGAAGTTTTGTTCTCTTTATCTTTGCACAGAAGATACTCTTTCTATCTTTCTTCTTGATGCAGAAGATACTTCTTTCTTATCTTCACACAAAAGATATCTTATCTTCACATAGAAGATGTCTTATCTTCACACAGAAGATATTCTATGATTTTTTCCATTCCATTTATGTTCTCCCTTCTCTTGTAGTCATCTATCTCATCCATCCACTGGGGAGGACTACTACCATAGCTTCACTCCTAGTCATACCACATGAACTAGAGAAGCTAAGATGCTAGTCTGGGCAAGACTAGACTCCCTTTCTATGATCCACGCAGGATCATGACACAAACCTCAAGATCCAACTAACCATTCCACATGGTCAAGGATTGTGTTCCAGGCTACTCGATCCTTGGCCAGAGGAGAGTACCTACCCGCTGCACCTTGGAGAAACATCCGCATTCCTCTCTATGAGGGTATTCTAGCATGTCCCTAGAGTATCCAAAACTCAACACTTGGACAGAGGCCAACCTTGGAAAATTTCTCATTCCCCTTCTCTACGAAGGTCTCTTCTTTCTTTACGAAGGTCTCTTCTCTTTTCCTTCTCTATGAAGTTCTACCGGTGGGATTTATCATTCCTTCTCTATGAAGGTCTCTTCTCTTTCTCCTTCTCTACGAAGGTCTAACTATGGGATCTGAAAAAATCTCTTGTGGTCCAAAATATTTTCATGGTATAATACCATACTACCCATCTATTGGGCACCATCCATCTACTGGATAACTTTCATCTTGATCAAAGTATCTGGGCACCATCCATCTACTGGATAACTTTCATCTTGATCAAAGTATGTGGGCACCATCCATCTTTTTTCCTAACTGCATCAAATCATGATCCTCCATTTCGAACCTAGTGACATAGCTCCCTCTTGCAAAAAACTAATAGCTTCTAATCATCATTCTTGAAGTTTTGTTCTATAATATATTGGGTGCCTTCTTGAGTTCGAACATTTCTTTTTGAATTCATACTAGATCAACCTACTTCCTCTGCATCTATAAGAACGGTACTGGAGAAACCTGTAGTTACCTGTATCTCATCAACTATATCTGAGTATCCATATTTTTCTTCATATTGAACATTTATGTTCAACATCTTTAGGAGCCTCCTTCTCCTATATAAATAATGGATATTGTCTGTTTTTCATTGACTGTCACCATATCATACATCCTTCTCATGTTGTCTAACTTCTGCAAGTCACAGCATAAGTTCTTTCTTACGAGACTTGTAAACTTACTTACAATATGATTTCTTTGTCACTCTCATGAGTGATCATACCTGAAATAAATATTTTATCTCTTTATCCTTTTCTTTGATAAGTCTGCATAGACACTAAAATAAAACGAGGTTAATTCACATTCTCACAAAAATCTAACTTGTAATGATAAAGTATTAAAGGAAATAAGATACTAGAAATAAACATGAATACTTATCTTTTGTTTTTGTGTGGGGAGGCTCCATGGACTCCACCATTTTCTATCAACTATCTTCAACTTAAAGTACATAATCCTTAATTTCTGCTAAAACTTTCTTTGAGGGAGGAGATTCTTCTTCCTCTGCCACATGTGCTTGATGCTTTCTTTTCCCTTTTCCTTGAGGACAGTCATAGGAAAAGTGTCCCAATTTTTTACATTTGTAGCATCTGATATTTGAAACATCTCTCTTCTTATCTGGAACTCTTACGAAGTTAGCTTCTTTATTGTTCCTCCTGAAGGAACTTCTTTTGTTCTTTTGAAATGTAAGAGATTCCTCTTTGTCAAAAATAAATCTATTTTTTTGTTCTGGAAGTCTATATTCTTCGTGTGTGCAATCTGCCCATAACTTATCAAACTTGGGTAACTTGCTTCTTCCAGACTCTTAGTGTACAAAGGGAATCCAAAATGTTGGAAACCAATTTAGGGTTGTGGTTACAAGATCTTTGTCACTAATGACATCTCCAATGGCTGCAAGTTGATCTCTAATCTAAGAAACTCTCATAAGATAGAATGTGACAGATTCTGAGTTTTACATGTTCATATTACAAAGCTGATTTCTTAAGGTAAGATTCTATGTAATGTCTTTGCTTTCATATAACCTGTTGAGTGCTTCATACATTTTCCTTGTTGTTTGTAGTTCGGATATATGAGGGATCAAGTGATCCTTTACTGAATCTGACATGATTCTCTTTGCTTTCTTTTCATTCTTCTTATGCTTGGTATTTTTCTCTTCTTCCTCTAGTTCTAGTACACCCACTGTAACATGTTCTAGGAGATCATTCTCGTCTAGAATCATCTGGAACCTATGCTTCCAAGATCTGAAGTTTCTAGATCCTTCTAGCCTGTCTTCCACCCTCATATTGGTAGCCATTCTTTCTTGTAGAAGAAAACCTAGCCCTCCGGGCTATAGAAATAATAAAAAAATCAAATTATTTGGATCTAAAAACTGAACACACCAAAAGATGCGTTGGACTAAGGCAAGTAGCCTAGTGTGTTTAGATTTCAGAAAATCCAACTTTTACCCCTCCAAACTTGATCTGCGGATTTTTGGACTGGTGCTTCTGGTTTTTTGGTACTTCGAGTACACTGGTACTTCTGGTTTTCTGGTACTTCTGGTACATTGGTATTTATAGTTTTCTGGTGCTTTGTTAAAACTAGGGTTTCACTTTCTGAGAGATCTAGCCACTGAAAAAGTGTACTGAGGATGAAAAAATGTTCCTTGAGGTAGGACGTACCTTTCTAGATGGATTTGGGGCTGATATTCTTTTTCAATAAAAAGACCTAATTTGCATGTATGACAACAATGACATTTTTCTTTTTTTCTTGTGAAAGATGCTCTCTTCAACTTAGCTCTGATACCATGTTAAAGTTTCAGCTATTATTAGGTTACTTTAAATTTACTGGATAATAATAGCATAGATAGGATCACTGAGAGAAACACAATCACAAGAGTACACAAGCATTTATCCTCGGAAACCCTCAAGGGGAATAAAACCTAGCAAAACTTCCTTAATATAGATAGCCAATACAATGCCAAGATAATGAACCAAACAACACAGCAATTCCTCTCCCAAGGATGCTCCTCTCTCTCTCTTCCTTCTTCCTACAACTGGTAACTGCAACTTCCTTCACTACTTGTGCACTAGATGAGTGAGTTGAGTGTGTGAACAAATGAGGCGCTAGCCTCTCTTATTTATACAATCTAGGAGGTGTTGAACTAAGATTTATTTTCACTAGCAGGGCCGACTTCTCATTCTGGGTGGTTATAACCACCCTTATTTAATCTGGGGGGTGAATTCTTACTTTGCATATTACAATTAGGGTTTGACCAATCCGCAAAAGGGGATTTGGACAATTATAATGCCCTACATGATTAATCCATAAAAGGGGATTGATCTAATCAATAATAAATATATTTTATCTTTATCCACAAAAGGGGATAAGAATATTCTTTGCAGTTACACAATATTTTAACATGGTTATATCAACCATTGCCTATTCCAGAGAGGCATTGGGATGCAATAAGCATGGATTTTGTGTTGGGATTGCCAAGGACACAGAGAGGAAGTGATTCTATATTTGTGGTGGTCGACAGATTTTCAAATATAGCGCACTTTATCCCATTCTAGAAGACCAGTGAAGCAATGCACGTTGCTAACTTATTTTTCAAGGAAGTTGTAAGACTTCATGGATTACCCAAGAGTATTGTTTCAAACAGAGATACCAAATTTGTTGGTCATTTCTGGAGAACATTGTGGAAGAATATGGGAATAGAACTATCCTTTAGTTATGCATATCACCCTCAAACAGATGGACAGACTAAGGTGGTGAATCAAATTCTAGGAAATTTGCTGAGAAGTTTGGTCAATGAACATCATAGCTAGTGGGATCAGATTCTAGCACAAGTAGAGTTTGTGTACAATGACTCAATGAACAGAAGTACTGGAAAGAGACCATTTCAGATAGTATATGGAATGAATTTGAGGGGAGTGTTAGAGTTAAGAGATCTGGAGTAGAGCAAATTTAGGAGTGTTGGAGCCGAAGACTTCGCTGCAAAAATGTGGGAGCTTCATAATCAAATTAAAGTGCAGTTGAACATGATCAACAACGAATATAAACGCCAAGTTGATCAACATAGGAGGAAACTTCAATTTGAAGTTGGAGATCAAGTTTTATCACATATCAGGAAGGAAAGGTTCCCAAGGGGAACATATAATAAATTAAAGTTGAAGAAGATAGGACCCTGCAAAATCTTAAGAAAATTTGGTGAGAATGCTTATGAGAAAGAGCTTCCAGAAGATGTGGGTATATCACCCATATTCAACATTGTAGACTTGTATTAAAAGCAGATGCATGTAGTAGAAAATCCGCAGATGGATAAGATCGTAGATAGACGAATTGGTAAGAAGACCAAAAGAAAGATGTATTTTGAATATTTGGTAAAGTGGAAAATACGCCTAATAGAAGATGCCAGTTGGGTCAATGAAGCAGACATCCATAAGCATGGAAGATCAGTGCAGAAGCTCATGGACAGGAGTCCATGAATTTTTCAGCAAGAGGAGTATGATGCAAGAGCATCGCCAACAAAACACAAGTAGAGGACAGTTGGGCACACTAGTGCACATTTTGAATAATTTTAAATTTTGAAGAAGGTGTAGCACGCAAATATTTTGGAAGGAATTGTTATTAAAGAACGTATTTAATGTTTTGGAGCTGGATGATTTCATGAGGACATTGGAGAATGTATTTCCTTTTAATGAAGTTGAGTGTAGTACATATTCGATGTGTTTGATCTTATCTTTATATCACAAATATTTATTGTAATAAATTATAGTAGTTGATATCTTTTAATTCGATAGGATAGCTCTAGAATAGTTGGATGGAAGAGCTCGAAGAGACCCTCTTTTATAAATCTTGGTATTGTTTCCCATAAGAGGCAGATGAATCTATTGTATAGGACATTTCCATTGTAGATGAGAGTTGAGAGCTACCGAGAACAGTATATGAACATATGTATATTTCAGACGAATGAATATAACAAAGGAACATTATCCCAAATGTCTGGTGTTGTCGTGTCTATATGAATGAATGAATGGTAGACTTTGTTTATTTGAAGTTCTCTGTTATTTCTTTTTCTTGTGTTTATGTATGCATTTACAGGGTGGAATTGATGAATATATGAAGATTTAGATAAGTTTCAATTGTTTCTCTTCTACGATCAAGTGCAAGTGTGCATAGGGTCTGCAAGGTGTGCGTTGACAGAGTCTGTTTCGACTCGCGAGACTAGAAGAGATAAATTGAACCTTATATAGGCACAAGGAGTGCATAACGTCTACAAGGTGTGCATGACAGAATCCATATTGGCTCAGGAAGTTCTAGAGATATAGGTTAAAGGAAGTTTGTCCACAAGGAGTGCGTGATAGAGTCTTTTGACTCAGAAGTTCAAGAGAGTTAGCAGAAGTTGTCCACAGAGAAGGGAAGTTGTGGAGAAAGACCTGTTGCAACATGTGCATAGGCTGAAATTCGACTAAGTGTCGAAAGGAGTATTTTATGAAGGCAAGAGTTTGAGAAAGAACAAGTTCAGGAGGAAGAGTGGTGATAAATATTTGAAGGGAGGAGTCCTTTGAGGTTTCCCAGACTCAGCAAAGAAAGATCTGTCCAAGAAGGATTGGGATCATTCCAGACCGTCAGATCTAGAAGAAGTTGCATGGAAGCTAGTCCCAAGGTGTTTCGACCTTTCAGAGTTTGGAGCATTTTGAAGTGTTGAGAAGAAGGATCGTCGAAGTCGAAAATCCGTGAAGAGAATCTTAACCATTGGTTGCGAGGAGAAACATGGCAATGGATTAGAGAATCTGGGAGTGAGAGGGTCGGAGGAAGTGAGTGTGGAGTAGGTGTGAATTTCGCGAAGTTGTGAAACCTGAAGTACAATTGGACGGTCAGATCCGGGGAAATGCATGGAAGAGATATAGGGATTCAAGGAAAGGTGTTTCAAAAGGAAACAAAGGCGGAGGTGGAAAAAGTTGCAAAGCATGAAGTCGTGAAAGGGTTGGCCCGAGGTTATAGCCCGCTATCATAGAGGAGAAAGAGTCTAGTGTGAGACTAGTGCTCACAATCGGTGTCGCCAAGCACAAGAGAGCGGAGTTGCAGGTAATTTGAGCTTGTAGGGAAAATTAAGGGGGTATGTGTGTGTGTGTATGTGTATTGAGTGTTCAAGGTATGTTGAAGGCCCGAAGAGATAATTAGGCTTAGGATATTGAAGATCCAAGATCGGGAGGTCACAGAATCCCCAGTAGGGAAGGGGGGTTGTGCCATCACACTGTATCCTACAAATGTACATTTTATTCCTGAAGGGTCTAGCTTGGACCTCTTTTCGTTGGGTACATAAATATATACTGGACACCCAAATATCCTGAAGTGTCCTACCTCAGGATTCACTCCGGTGAAGGCTTCTTCAAGAGTCATGTTCTTTAAAATCTGGTGAGGACTCATGTTCTGACCATATATTGTTGTCATGGTATCTTATACCCATAGAATCATAGGTAGTTGTTGATCATGTATCATTGCTTTGGTTTCTTCAATGATGGTTATATTCTTCCTCATTCTCAAATAGTTTTGAATCCCTCTAAATCAAGTGACTCCCTCTAAAATACTAAGTATAAACATCTTCCTTTTTTGTTAACCTGCCTAGAACAAGAAAACAAATGAAGCTAGAGGAGAATAATGTGTACATATCTAGAATCAAAACAATTTAAGGATTGTTGTCAAAACTGCAATGCCTACTTGTAATGTAGAAACCTTAGAAATGTAGGTTAGAGGCATGATAATTAAAAAAATCAAACCTGGAGTCTTCACTTCCAGTGTGTTATTCCTCTGAATGAACTGAGATCCCTCTGGATCCATGATTGCAACAGAGGCTCCTTCCTCCTGCAAGTATCCTCATGACAATGATACAAATAATATATACAAGTGCATACATGAGAGTGTTGAAATGAATAAGAAGGCTTCTTCTTTGATGTCTTCATCTCTCTGGAGTCTTGGATTCCTGGAACTGTATTTGCTTGATTCATCAAGCTTATCTTCCATCATAGTTATGTTCATCATATTTTTAGATTCTTCACAAACCCTTATCAACTGGGCTAAGAAACCTAACGACTAGCCTAGGCTAGCAATATTAGGTTTAGTTTGGTTTATGACTGCCAACAATAAGTCTTGAAAGTCTAAAGAAAATTTTTGAGCTAAAAATATCCTTCACTAAGCTTTAGAAACCCTAAATCTGAATTTTCTGCAAAAAATTGTGAAACCCTAGAAACCTTAGGGCCAAAAATCCAAAATTCTCGAAATTGTAATCTGAGAGTTGTTGGAGGTGCGCTGAGGGAGGTCGTACACCCCTATGCAATTTTTAGCCCCAATGTTTCAATATTAAGTGTTGAAACACCTAAAAAAGAGAGGGTCATAAGAATTTATGGAAATCCTAGGAGGGTCGTACAGTTGTGCAGAAGAGAGAGGACAACTTCTAAAATCTTGTGCAATGGCTTCTTCAAGACCTATGCTCTAATACCATGTTGAATTTTCAATATGCTAGGCTCAAGCATGAGGTTTATTTCATTTTAGTCATGTACTTGAACCATAAACAAATGTAGATACACCATTCACAAGTGTTGCAATAACCAAGATCACAAGAAGAAATACCATGCACAAGAACACAAACAATATCCTGGGAAAACCCTTCTCAACAAGGGAGAAAAAACCAGAAATCCTTTCCTATATTCTCAAGGGAATATCATCTAACCATGAAACCATAATGCACACAAGAGGGTGATCTACTACCTTGAAACTTGCGCCCAAGAGAGGTGTGCACTTTATCCCTAAAAGGGTACTTGCTGAAATTCTGAAATGACAAGTGACTTGTGTGTTTCCTCAACAGGGAAATCACCTTTACTTATACTATATTGGATAGACCAAAAGAGATGTCTATTGGCACAACAGGTTTGAGCTCAATAACTCAGAAAATAATTAATTATTACAATAAACATTAATTATCTTTTACACATGGTGGAGCCGACCTGTACCCTTCACATCACAATTAGGGTTATAGGTAAATCTTACTCTCAAACAATATAGCAAGGGATCTCACACATCCACTAGGGGCACGCCCACCTATGCTTAGCCATAGGGATGTCCTACTCAATAGATATCTATCTCATTGAGTCCACATGAGAATCATCTGGAGTACCATATCAAGCCTGACTCAACTAAGTCCATAAGGAAGGAGACCACACGTCATAACAACTCAGTCCAGAGTCTGACGCACACCCATCACATTGAAACCTTCACCCCACACAAGGGTACAAATCATTTCATATCAATCCAGAGAGGAATGGCACACCCATATCATCGACATCCTCACCCCACACAAGGGAACACATCATGTCATCTCAGTCCAGAGAGGAAGGACACACCCATCTCATGGGCACACCCAACACATGGGCTCTCTCAGGTCAACTCACTCAATCTCAAAGGAGAACATGTCTTGGAGGATGTCTCACGAAGCTGTAATCATCAAAAATCATGGCCTGGCATGGGGGTGAATACAGTTCCAAGAGTGAATGTATCTGAGCCTACGGTTGGGTGGAAAGGAGAACACCCAGAGTCAGTAGGTTGGCTACAACTTGTAACCAGATAAGTATCTCATATTCTTGTGTGTTGGAAAGAAAATGTATGTTAAGATTGATTGTAATTGTATTCATGGATGTGTATGCTTGTGTGAATAATAAGATGAATGCTCATTAAAAGTATATGCATTTGAGTAAACATAGAACAACATAAATAATTGTTTTCTATGAATGTTGTCTTGAATGGATAGATATGTATGTACAATCTGAAATAAATCTAGCTATTGTGTGCAAGTGCTTGTTTTGTGGATTGTGTAAGCTATTCAAGTCTGTGTACTTGAATGATAATACATCTGTATGGAATTCCATGTATATTGCACACCTAAACAGGTGAAACATGTACTCTATCTTGAGTTATAAGAACATTATGTATTGTCCTCTAATAAATAAAGTAAATGTGTGAATGAGTTACTTGTGCGCGTAGTACGTTATCTACTGCGGTGTGTTTCCTGTGAAAGGAATCCAAACAGATAAACTAAGAGATGAATGATAAGTCCAAGAGTAAATTTCTTAGCCAGTTTGGAAATCGAATATGGATTCCTTGAAGGCCTGGTAAGACCTTAGAAATGACGTAGAATGTCTCCTTGAACGACTAAGTCCAAGGTCAGACAATTAACCCACAAAAATCATGTATCATGAGCGGATGGAATCGCAACCGTCGATTTGAAGTGGTGAGATGATCTCGACCATTAGATGGAAGGACTCCTTAACGAAGAGATAAGTTTCGATCTTGAAGGAATCGTAACCATTGGATTCACGCAACAAAGAGATCCTGACCCTTCGTCGAAGTAGGCTACGATGCCTGGAGAGGTTGTATTCCGAGTCATTGATAGTCGTTGATCTATCATAGGATTGAATAGTGAGATGATCTCAACCAATAACTAGACTTTGTAGTCAGGGTGATCAGGATGTTCGCATGGAAGCTAGCAAATCCTTAAGGATAATACGTGTTGGTACCTAAGTTGTCAAAGGGTCGATAATGGGCCCCTGTTGGACTCATTCCTTTGTAAGGTCTCTTTAATCATCGACCGTTTGATTTGCAGGTGGATGGATCTCTATCGTTAGTCAAAGTAGTCCATGGTTAGGTCGGGATGAGACTTCGACCCGACCAGAGTCGTCAATCCATCGAAGCATGGAGGTAGAAGATCTAACACCATTGGATCTAGCTTCCATTATATCAGGGTAAAATATGTTGAAAGGAGTTGGTTGGAGAAAACTTTTGGAGGGAACTTTCAAGTGATCACAGAATAACTCTGAAGGAGAAAATCTGAGGTTGAATGTGGACCATTGATCTGCCATGAACGGAGGAACTCTGAGAGGAGATCTAGACCATTGATTTGTCATCATCAGAGGAACTCCAAAAGGAGATATAGACCATTGATCTCCTACCAAAGGGCTTAAGAGGGTGACATCAATGGTGCCACATGTCAAGCAAGGGTTGTTCCATGTGTCATGATGACATGGAACCTATAGGTGAGAATCCATGGGAAGACAAATGACAAGCATCAAGTGGTATTTGTGCCATGTGTCCAGCAGATATTGTAACACATGTCAAGGTGACTCGGGTTTCTTGAGATGGAACCCCTATTGAGTTATGAATTCCACATGTCACCCCATGTGACAGGCAGTGGCAGGCCCATGTATCAGGATAGGGGGTAGTTAGCGTGTTCTTAAGGGAGAAGTATGCCACCAATGAAATGGTTGATGAGACAATAGTGGTCCCCGAAGGACCCAAAAAATTATACAGCATAGACTGCGAGCTGGACGGCTGGATCTGGACATGGTCAAATCTCGACCATTCATCATAATTTGAAGGGTTGGCAAGGTTGTGTCTCATCAAAAAATGTTGAAACCGACGCAGGCTTCAACAACTTGAGGGGAGCCATCGATCTGTCGATAGGCAAGGGATATCTCCACTACTAATTTTCCTTCATACTCATTCCTTGAGAGGTTGACAGCATGAAGATGTGAGGGTGCCAACATTGCATCCAATGTGGCTGAGTAGTGATAGATGTCACTACATAATTGGTCGATGAGGAAAAGAGAGCCATGTTGGGTGAGGAGGTTCTTTGGGCCTTGGTTTTATTTTCTAAACATTGGATAGGTGGACCAATGGATCTGAACCATTCATCCAGGCACAATATTGTTAGGGTTCAAGGGGGAACATGTTAGGCATTATTATGAAACGTCAACAACGATGAAAGGAGGAAAGATCTGGACCATCGGTTGGTGTAGGGTGGAGATTCAATATCAACCGTCAGATCAAGAAATGTCTGATGGAAGGAGAATTAACTTATCACACAAGTTAGAGTCGCTGACTCATTTAGGGTTGTTGAATGATCGATGTGAGGACCGTTGGATCTAGGATGGGTCTGCTTAATGGATCCTCATCGGAATTTTTGGTTGGGGTGTTGATGATAACCCCAATGTTATTTGGGATCATCGATGCAACCAGAGTTGTAGGTTTCTTGGCCCATGTACATTTGGATCTGGCGCAGTCCTGATACGGGATAGTCGTCGAAACTATTAGTGTTGGGTGGTTTTATATCTATGGGAGTAAAACCCCAATGACGACGAAGATAGGTCAAGGGTTTGGGGGCTTGAACTTAATGTGCCCAGTGGAATATGCCACATCGGATGGCACAAGTATTAAGAGACCACATGGATGCCACATGGCAGTAAGGTGGTCTTGGGCCAATGGAGGCCCAAGAAATTTGAGAATCCATAACTTTTGATCTAGAGCTTGGTTTGGAGCGTGGTAATAGTCATTGTAAATATCTTGACGAGAAGAAAACAATGGTGCCCTCGAGAAGAGGTATTGATATGATTGAGAAAAAGTGAAACTTTAATACCCCATTCCTTAAAAGGATACTAAGGGAGTTGGGTGTGTTACAAAATGGTATCAGAGCTAGGTTACAACACTAGGCCTAGATGGACCCTCTCAGTTAAAGTACCGGTATAATAAGGAAAAGATGAGCTTGTTTAAAATAATTTCTCTGCATTAAAATTTTACTTATTATCTGCATTAACTCATTGAGAAGAAGGAATGCACATTGAAAACTTTAGTCTCAAGTTCCTTGCAGTAGAAAATTTTATCATGTTGATTGCAGCAAAAGTATTATATTGTTTCTCTGTTGGAGTGATGTTTATTCCTATAGAAGTGGGAATATGTTGATATACATTAATGATAAGATCCGAATGTGAATGGTTAAAAAAAAAGTAGAATCTTGTTATAGGATTAAGAGTCTAGAGAATGAGTGGATTGAGTTATTGTAATGTGTCTCGTAAGTTTGGGTTGTTAGAACCTTGGCAATTACAATTGTCGTCCAAAAAAAATACTAGAGTATGTATCTATAATCCCTCATGTTTGGAGGATTCATGGGAACTAGTAAGGTCAATCTACATGACCTTTAATGAATGGAACTTGTTACTGAGATAATCCAATCAAGCAAAGAAGAAAGAGTCCTTTGGACTGTTGATAATTCTCATAAAAGAGGTAGATTCATATAGGTATATGAGTAAGCTTATGAGCTCACAGTTGTAATAAGAGAATGTATATACCTATTGACCTAAATTCTTTCATGTGCAAGTGAATGTAGAAGGAAAATATTCAAAATATGTATGCACTATAGGGATGGGTAAAATGTTTGGTGCACAAGGATATGATGGAATGCATATGGTGAAGATTGAGCATGCATATAACATGTGTATGGACTTATTATATTTTGTTATTAGATGTAAAATATGGTGATGTCATAAATCATACTGTTAGTGATGATCTGATTATAGTAGCATAAGTAAAATGTTGATGGTTTTGATTGCATATTACCTTATGAGGATAAGGCAAAATGGTTCATGAAATGTTGACTCGAATGTGGTAAAGGAAGTGGGAGGGAATTTCTAGATAACCAATGGGTCAGATTGACTTCCAGAGGTGGATGGTATCCATATAGGTATGGCTTGGTATGCTCAAGTGATAGTAAGAGGGGATCTAGAAAAGGATTCCCTTGATAAAAAGGTTTGTTGACCAAGAATGGTTTGAGGCATGAAGAGAAACTAGATTGCTTGTCTTGTTGCCTTCGACACTATTGAAATTTCCCAGATTCTATTTTTGGGTTGTGAAATAATGGTATAAGAGTTGATGCAACAATGTTTTCTTGTTGTTTGTTCTCATGTAGAAAGGGAAACATAATTATGAATATGTCTATGAGACTTGCCATGTGAATGACTATAAGATCTTAACAGAGATCAGGGCATCATAGTGTCGAGTATTCCTATGATATGTGTCATAAGAATGGTTCTAAGGTCTTTGGGAGTGTTAGCGTTGGAAGCCACTCCTGGATTGCAACAGGAGCAGAGCCCGACACCCATCAGTTTAATGTCACGATTTGATAAATGGGTGATCGAATGGGTAGAGACTCGAACAGGTATCGCTTCAAAATAGGAACTGTATTTGATAACAAGGAACAAAGGAGGTCTTGTCCCAACTTCATTCAGGGAGTTGATTTAAAGATGGGCAGGCGAAAGACTTGGGAGAAGGATGAACAAACTATCTTAGGCAACAGGCCTTTCGGTAGCTCGTAGAGGAAAAACTCTGAATACAAGATCCGCTTGGTTCAGGGCTTCAAGAAACTAAAAGAAAGACTTGACTGGATCCTCCAATTCCAAGTCCTTCAGTGCTGAGAAGTTCACAGGGACTATTTAGAACAACACAACTGTTATAGTGATCCAACATACATCATCCTATAACAGTCACAACTCGACTGGATCCTCCAATTCCGAGCTGCTCTAATACAGCATACACAAAGATATGAAAGAAACTGACATTCATCGGGCAAGAAGTCTCAAGAGTCCAGACATAACCAGAACACAATTATTCATTAAAGTTTTACAACTAGGAGTCGTGCTCAACCATCGATAGATACAAAAATGGCGAAAACGCCTACATATACTCAAAACAACAACAGCAATAAAATCGAGACGTTGCATTAAACACATTCCGTCTGCATGGCTTCTGACAATCTGCAGCTGCAATCTCCGAATGATCGTGCACCTATGGCAGACGCAATCGAATTCCTGACAGTTCCATGGGCGAATCGATGTGCCTTTAATTCATCGCCGGACTTTTCCATTATGGCGGAGGCAATGTCTAACCACCACCAACTACCTCAATAACTGCTTCATTGGGATTGAGGATGGCTCAGCCAACTTGGCACCTTTGGGATGTGGAAGACGCTTCGCGCTGCCACCTGGATTAGCTGAACGGCCTGATGAATAGGCGTGGAGGCCATCACGAAGGATGGAGCGCATGATGGGAGTGGTGACGCCAAAACTATGAGGGTGAGGCATGAAGTGATGAGGTGTGAGGGAGGTGGCAGGGGAAGACACATGGCGGAAGGAAATAAGCGGAGGGGGTAGGCGATGAGATATAATGGGCACATCTTTAATGGGAGGCTGACGTGGAAAGGAATGAGACACATGGCAGGTGGGAGGATGGTCCATAAGACAACACGACAGGGAAAGGGCCCATGCTGATTAAACGCAGAGAGGAGAAAGAGGTTTGGATCGCCTGTGCGTCGTTGATCCAGGCGCTCTAATCGTAGCCGTCGAAGAGATGCATCCTCAATTCTGGACCCCCCCCTTCTACTTAAAGGTAGAAAGGCAGGGGGGCTCCGGAATCACCC
>ML821188.1:86406-97259 GCA_009831015.1 Picea engelmannii
CCCCCCCCCCCCCCTCCACTTAAAGGTAGAAAGGCGGGGGGGCTCTGGAATCCTATGTGCGTCGTTGATCCGGGCGCGTGAATCTCTTCCGTCCAAATTTTCTTGCCGCTTAATCACAAGCGCACTTTGCATCCGCACTTAGGGAAAGTGGTTTTTTTTAACCCATTCCTCCGCTTTTTACCCCCTTTACAAGAAATGTCGCTAACAGGGAGGAAGGATTTAGAAGTTTGAAATGTCCATGTTTGTGAATGACATGGAAAGAGGTGCAAGAAGTGAACTTGTATGTTGAATATTTATCTATGTTTGTATATGCTTGAGTGCATGGATTGAATGTGTTATAAGTTTTCCCAGTATGAAGATTGATACTAAGACCAATTAAATTTGAATAAATGAGGTAAAAGGTACAAGTAATGCACACACAAACACACACATATACATGCTTAAAAGTATAATATGATTGCCTGATCAAGTAGGCTATGAGGCAAGATGTTTACTTTCCATATCTTAGTAATACCATGGATGCATGGTTGACCCCATGTTGGAGGGTTTGGTTATCTCGATGGAATATTGACTTGAGGAGGATGTGTTCATTTCCTTAGAAAAATCTATTGTAAACTGTTGAAAGAATAATGAGCAAGGATGCTTTGTTGTCATGATTAGAAGGCAATATCAGTATGCCTTTGAAAATTCTATGTAAATTATTGTGAACAATCATGAGTGAAATGATGTAAGAAGATATGAAAATGGAACTATGAAGTGTTCTAGGGGAGGAAACGCACAACATATTGATGCATGTGGCTAAGTACATAGTGTATGAAAGCACAATAGAATAATGTGCATGTTTGAATGTGTATTTAGAATGCATCATAAGAATGAATGTTTATATTCCCAATGGAATATTAGGTGAATCTCTGAAATGATGAAGTGAAGGTGGAATCAAGGTTGAGGTCATTTCAGATGGTATTGGGTATGCAACAAGAGGGTTTCTTGTTGAAGAAGTTCCCTCTGGAGGAACTATGTAAATACTTTGACAAGAGAATAGAGTCATAACCTTAATAACTACTAGACAAATTAGGTAATGGGATGCAAGCCTATCCATATAAGAATCCTAGATTACATTCTAAATATAATGCATGCATAGGAGACATGCAAATGAATATTGACCAATTTGATTTGGTAAATGTGTAGAATTGCACTGATTCATAAATAATTTGTGAACTAAATTTTGTTGTTGTGAGTGTGTTTTTATATCTAGGAAAGGTCACTATAAACTTGACCAACACTGCTTAAGGAATAGAGCAGGTAGATCCCAAGAGGGACAAGTTGCAGAAGCCATGAAGGAGAAAAGAAGGAATACTTTTCTCACTTTAAAATTTTGATTTTCTTATCAGAGTTGTATACCATAAAATAACAGTTGTGAAAACAAGTACAACTGGAAAATAAATTAATAAATATGTTTAAATGGATAAGCTTGGTTACCTCCATGTTATTCAAAGGCAGAAAAGCCTTGGGTTTAATTCAACTAAACTGAAAATATGGATTGTACAAAGGAGTTGGAAAGAGAGAAAGTCCCTTGACTCTTTTCTTACTATTTATTTTATTCCCTAGGATGAGGAAACCGATGTGCTATTGTGTGTGAATGTTATTGGCATGAGAATGTTGGTAGTTGTATGACTATAGACACAACTAAAAAATTTGATTGTGTTTTCACTCATAAGAACATTGAGGATAATCTGACAAGTGCATATAGATATGCTAAGACATATTTGAGAATGTTTTATGATTTAAATACTTTGGCACATGCATTTTATTTAACATTACCACTAATATAATTTTGGATGTGATGATGCATGTCATGTGTAGGAAATCATTGGAATTGTTGGGAAACGAAATTTTCCATTAGTGGACAATAGTAAGCAGAGGATAAATGCGGGGGGTGATGATGATAGAAAAGAATAGTGGAAGGTACAGTGGGAGTCCCCATGGAGCACCACTAATGAGGTAAAAATCAGAAAAGGGTGTTGGCAGCCAGAACATGTATAAAAAAATGGTCATGCCTATGTGGCATAAGGTATGAAGGGATTGGGTAAGGATCCCTTCTGAAATATTTTATTGTTTTAATAATATACATATGATTTTGAGTGGTTGTTGTATGCCATTAGCACCCAAGATGGGTGTGATTCAAGAGAAAGAGACCTTGAATCACAGAGGGTAGAACCCCTAGCAGCCAAGGATCATTACAATCCTTACAAGAAATTCATGAACATATGTATCATGAATGCATATGTCAATCAAGAAGTATTGAAAGTGCTCATAAGCAACACATTGATTTATTACATTGAGAATATGCATGTTTTAAGAGAGTGGGAATATATAGGACTGCACATCATGGAAGGAGGATATTCCATTATTATACCAGAGTTGTAGAAAAGTAAAGAGAGAATTGGGTGGCCATGAGGATTGGCACCATGGTTACCCATAAAGAAGGAATGCTTAAATGCATTTATATGAAATTTTAATTTCATAAAATGTATGTTGATTTGAGGTCATGATCAACTCAAAGCAAGAGGCACAATCCTATTGTGATAATGAATGTGAACAAAGAAACCACGTGGTGAGAAGTTGGATGAGACCCAACATACTAGGGAAAGGTGCCTAAACCTGAAATGTGGTAATTTAAAATCAATGCAAGGGTGCATTGTATTTGAATGTGGCCATGGATATTAGCACATTGGATTAAATTCACTTAATATTGAATTTCATTTGGAAAAGTTTGGTATGTTGAAATGATGCATGTGTAAGAAATGATATTTATTTTTTCTTATAGATGAATGTGAAGAAATTTTTAGTATGCACAATCTTGAAAATTGTTTGGAAATCACTGCAAGTGTGCAATGAAAATATAATGTGCATGAGAACTAACAATCTGTTTGATTGATTGAACTTGAAATTGCAAGAAGAAGGGTCTTGGACCTGGCAGTGTTGTAAGTCCATAAGGAAGACCAATTCCTACTAATTATAAAACAACCAAACTTCCATGAGAAAGAAATCTCAGACTTGTGGAACTAGGTTTTTGTATGGAACAAATTGAAAATGGAATTGTGAATAAGAAAATCTATGGATAATAGATTTGAAAAGAAGTTTGATTGAAAACTAATGAAAGAATCTCAAAAATTTATGTATGCATGTGATACAGGTGAGATGAAAAGGATCTATCCAGGGAGGATAGATGATGCCTTTCAAAGATGGAAATCATGGAAAATGGCTATTGTAGTGGCATGACAACCATGTGATAAGACATGATCCCCATAGAATGATGTGTATTGGTGACATGGGCCAAAGGGATTCTTTTGGAAAAGAAAGCCAAAGGGATGCCTCGGCAGAGTAAGTGTGAGGGATGCCTCAACTGTAAGACTCAATGAATTCTCTAAAACTCTTATTATGCGAGAAATTTGTGTCAAGAAATATGGAACTCCTAAGGGATTGTATAACAGAGAAGGGGATGCCTGAGCTTGAGCTTGGAGGGTGAGTGACTACAAGGAATGGGAGACTTCGATAGCTCATGTGAAAGAACTCGGTGTAGTCTTTAAAATTTTGTCATTTATTGATTGGGATCATGCACACAATGGGTATGTCAAGGAAAATAGTGAGCCAAGTTAATGAGATAGCCATATGGAAGCAAAACCATAAACTGCTCAGATAATTATTATGTTGATTGTAAACTTCCTCTTTAACTATGGACAAATCAGTTAATGAGGGAGGTTCGTAGTTGAACAAGACAAATTATTATGTTGATTGTAAAGCCTTATTTAGATTATTTCCCTTAGCCCTGATTTCAGGACAAATTAGTTAATGAGGGAGGTTGGTAGTTGAACAACCAAACACCCTAATGAATGGAGGTATAGAGGGATTTCATAAGGGACAGGAAGTTGTCATCTAGAGGACAATAGGAAATACCACCATAGGTCCCCATGATTGACCCTCGAGTTTCCTTCTGAAAGAAGAAATAGAAGGACATGTCAAGAAACTTCCCAAGTCATGCATGCAAGAAAAGCACATGAAGATAGACAGAAAGGGGGAGGTCAAGGATCTGGTTGAGAGAGAGAACTAGAGGGAGTTTGTATTGGAGAAAAGGATGGACTGTTTAAAAATAGAATAATAGAAGGATCTCGAGCTATGAATCTTGGGGCTGAAAACCTAGAAAACCTGACATGAGCTAAGAGGGTCATGAGCTTGATGTTGGGAAGGAATATGATAAACCTCGAAGAGGCCTGGGCTAGGTGGGTGTAAGGAAAATATCGACCAAGAGTAGAGTGAAGGAGAGTGACCTTCAAATATTATTGAGAACCTGAGAGAGATTCCCTAGTGGTATCATGGCCTGGCATGGAGGTGGCTAGAGTGCTAAGAGTGAATTCATCTAAGCCTATAGTTGGGTGGAAAGGAGAACACCCACAGTTAGTTGGTTGTCTGCAACCTGTAACTAGATAAGTATCTCATATTCCTATGTAATAAAATGGAAATGTATGGTAATATTGATTGTAATTGTATTCATGGATGTGTACGCTTGTGTGATGAATAGATTGAATGCTCATTACAAGTCTGTGTATTTGAGTAAAGATAGAAAAACACAAATAACTATTTTCTACAAATTTTGTCTTGAATGGATAGATATGCATGTACAATATGAAATAAATCCAGGTATTGTGTGCAAGTGCTCGTGTTGTGGATTGTGTAAGCTATTCAAGTTTGTGTACTTTATTGATAATATATCAATATGGAATTTCATGTATATTTCACACCTGAAAAGGAGAACCTTGTACTCTATCGCGAATGATAAGAACATTATGTGTTGTCCTAGAATAAAGAAAGTAAATGTGTGAATGAGTTAGTTGTGCACGCAATAGGTTATCTACTGCGGTGTGTTTCCTGTGAAAGGAATCCAAGCAGATAAATTAAGAGATGAATGATAGGTCCAGAAATAAATGTCTTAGCCAGTTTGGAAATGGACTACGGAGTCCCTGAAGGCCTGGTAAGACCTTAGAAAATACTTATAAGATCTCCTTGAATGACTAAGTCCAAGGTCTCATCGTTAACCTACAGAAATCATGTGTCCTGAGAAGATGGAATTACGGACATCGATTTGAAGCGGTGAGATGATCTCAATTGTTAGACGAAAGGTCTCCTTAACGAAGAGCTATGTTTTGATATTGAAGGAATCGCAGTTGTTGGATCGACTCAGCGAATAGATCCTGAACCTTTGTTGGAGTAGGCTATGATGCCTCGAGAGGTTGTATTCCGAGTCATTGATAGTTGTTGATCTATCAAAGGATTAAGTAGTGATATGAGCTCAAATGATAGCTAGACTTGGTAGTCAGAGTGACGAGCATGTTGGCGTGGCGACCAACACATCCTTAAGGATAATACGTGTTGGTACCTAATTTTTCAAAGGGTTGAGAATGGGCCCCTGTTGGACTCAGGCCTTTGGAAGGTCACTTTAATCATCAACCATTGGATTTTCATGTGGATGCATCTCTATTGTTAGTCAGAGTAGTCCATGGTTAGGCTGAGTGAGACTCCAACCCAACCAGAGTCCTCAATCCATTGGAACATGGAGATAGCATATCTACCACTGTTGGATCCAACTACCATTATATTGGTGTGAAATCCATTGAAAGGAGTTGGTCGCAGCAGACTTTCAAAGAGAACTTTCAAGCAGTCGCAGAATAAATCCAAAGGAGAAGCTTCGAGGTTGAGTGTGGATCGTTGATCTGTCGTGAACGAAGGAACTCTGAGAGGAGATCTAGACCATTGATCTGTTGTGATTGGAGGAACTCTTAAAGGAGATCTAGACCGTTGATATCATACCAAAGGGCTTAAGAGGGTGACGTGGATGGTGCCATGTGTCATGATGAATTGGAACCTATAGGTCAGAATCTGTGGAAAGACAAATGACACGTGTCAGGTGGAAATGGTGTCGTGTTTCTAACGAATATTGTGCCACGTGTCAAGGTGACTATGGGTTCTTGAGATGGAACCCCGTGTTGAGTTATGAATTCCACATGTCACCCCAGGTGGCAAGCAATGGCAGGGCTATGTATCAGGACACGTGGAATTTAGTGTTTCCTTAGGTGTGACATGTGTCACCAATGGAATGATTGAAGAGACAAGAGTGGTCCCCAGAGGACCGAAAAACCTTTATAGTGTAGACCGTGTGCTGGATGGTTAGATCTGGACATGCTCAATTCTTGACCATTCGTCGAAATTTGAAGGGTTGGCAAGGTTTTGTTTTAGCCAAAAATGTCGAGGATGAAATAGGATTTGGTGACTTAAGGGGAATATTCTATCTATTGATAGGTGAGGAAGATATCCACTGCTAATTTTCCTTTAGACCCATTCATTGAGAGGTTGGCATCATGAATACGTGAGGGCGCCAACATGGCAGCATGTGTGGCTAAGGAATGACAGATGTCACTACATAATTAGTTGACGAGGAAAAGAGGGCCCTGTTGGGTAAGGAGGTCCTTTGTTCCTTGGTTTTATTTTCTGACTGTTGGATATAAAGAGCAATAGATATAAACTATTGATCCAGGTATAATATCATCAAGGTTTAAGGGAGGACCTGTTAGGAATGGTTATGAAATGTCATCGACAACGAAAGGAGGAAAGATATGGACCTTTGTTCGACATAAGGTGGAGATTCAATATCGACCATCAAATCGAGAAACGTCAAATGGGAGGAGAGTTAACTATCGCGCAAGTTAGATTTGTTGACTCACTTAGGTTCGTTGGATGATCAAAACAAGGATCGGGGATCTAGGATGGATCCACTTAATGGTTCGTCATTGGAACTTTTGGTTGGGGTGTTGAAGATAACCCCAAAGTTAGTTGGGATCACTGACGCAACCAGAGTTGTAGGTTTCTCAGCCCAAGGACAATTGGATCTGGCACAGTCTCGATACGAGATCATCATCAAAACTTTTAGCGTTGGGGGGTTTAAGGATCCATGGGACTAAAACCTTGATGACGACGAAGATAGGTCAAGGGTTTGGGCGCGTGAACTTAATGTGTCTGGTGGAAGATGCCACATCAGATGGAACAAGTATTAAATGACCACGTGGCATGTAGTGTCCCCAAGGTCGAGCCCCGTTGTAAACCATGTTTGGAAAGGAACTGTAATTATGTTTTATAGGCTGGTGAGCCAAGTTTTCATAAGCTGGAGGCTTATGTGTTGTTAGGCTAGGGAGCCTGAGTATTGAAGGCCAGGAGCCTATTGTTGTATATGTAATCATGCAGAATAATTAATAAAATATAAACACCACCAGGTGCAGACCGACCATGATGAATGAGTGAAGGGGGACTGAGCATCCACAGAGTGGGCAAGGAATTAGGGGTTGGAAGGTGGGAAAGGGGCTAAGTGTTGAGCCTAGGGGCTAAGCCTAGGGGGGATTAAGCCTGGGAATAATATTTTAATATTATTCCAAAAGATATGTGCATCATATGTTTTTATCCTAAGTCCTTTTGGAAGGACACGTGAATTCCCAAGTGGTGGGAGGAACGTGTGCTAGTGGAATGCATGCAGTTCCATGGGTGAAAAGTGTCAACCCTAGTGCATGCGAATAAAACGACCAGGGTGAGCCATGAGAAGGTTCCATTCCATTCCACCGGATTGTCTGAACGCGTACGGAGCCCTGAGCAGTATGACTAACCTGACTCCTGTAGAGAATCTTCGTGAGACCCTGTGACTCGAATGTATGTGTCTGATTCTGAGAAATCCAGTGCGTGTAATCCCAGTCTACGAGAAGCCTGTGTTGATTTCGGGGAAGAGACTTGCTTGTTTTGGAAAGCTGAGCGAGCCTATGCGAGCATTCCCTGTTCCGAAGTTGTGACTGTGAAGCCATCCTGTGATTGTCGAATCCAGTTTTTGGAAAGCATGTGTCTGTTTTCCCATGGGATTGTTGAGACTACGCAGTACTGGACTGCGTGAGGCTTGTTGGCCTGTGAGCAACTCCCTCCAGGTGAGAGGTTGCACAGGGGAAGGAGAGAACTCCTAGAAGGAACCTTGTAGCTGCCATAGAGCCCGGAGACTTCCAGTCCGGTCTATTCCTGTAACCCAAGGTAAGGGAGATTGGCAGCCGAAGAACTATCCAAGTGACAAAGAAGGTGCATTCTCCTGGGGTGGAACAGGCATGTGGGAAATGAGGGTCTATGGGCAGTGAGCGTGGGAGCTTCCTGGGAGAGAATTATGTCCTTGTGGTTGTGTGTGATTGTTTTCCCTATAACCTCAGCCTGAGCCTAGATTCCTTGCCTTGGGGTGGAGCTTAGTCCCATCTCGGGGGTGACCCACTGCTGAGTTGATGACCAGTGCGGTCTAAGGCTGGGAGGTTCCTGGAAGGCCTGCATTTGGTTTGTGGATCCCACCATTGTTACAAGATAAGTGTCTAACTATGTTTTATCACATTTTATCATGTCTCTTCTGTAAATTTTATCATGTTTTCCGCTGTGTATAGGAATTAATATGGAATGTTATGGATTGTTTAATTATAGCAGTAATGATATGTTTTACTCTCAGTTAAATTTGTTTATTTGTTTAAATGCATGGGATATATGATATCTGTATGAGCTTTGTACAAATGGTGTGTACAAATTGGTATCAGAGCGCGAGTAAGCCCAGAGTTTCCGAAATGGGTGTGCTAAAAATTGGTATTAGAACGAAGGTTTTGACACTGAGCCTAGATGGGCTAGTGGAGCGGTCTTTGGACCGAGAATGCGAAGGGAAATTGGGTCTGGAGGACCATTTTCGGACCTTGGTTTGTTCCGGAGTGTCAAGTAGTTGCTTGACCGTGCTTACGAGCTCAGGAAGTATAGCGGCGAGTGAAACCATAGCTGGTGTGGTCTATAGCCACAGGGAGACAGGTCTCTACACCAATGGTGTTAGAACCTTAGGACCTGTTCGGAAGGGAAGGCAAGCCCTCATGACCGTCGGATCTAGAAAAATGTGCGTAGGAATTAAAATTCCTTTTGAAATACACAGGAATGTGGAAATCGCGACATGCGAAATTCCGAATTGGTTAGGAACAGTCTGAGTCGTTAGATCTCGTCCAGAAAACCCGTCATCCGTAGGATCTGTCAGGAGATGTTCGAAGGTTAAACCTCAGAGAATAGGGGCAAAAGCTCTGAAATAGATCTAGACCGTCCGAAAGACGAAGGACACGTATCATGAGATTTCCCATTTCGGGAAATCAGGAATCATGATATCGAGAGTCACGAAGGAGGTCAGGAATTTTCATGATAAAAGTCCCGGGAACGATCTGAGCCGTCCATCAGTTGGGACACATGGGCGAGATCGGGAGCCCATTGGCATATCGGGGTTTGGCGTTTCGTGAATCCTGAGGACATATGTGTTTCAGCATTGGAAAGTCTGAAACCCCGATAGGAGGTATGACTGTGTTCATATAAGGGGAGGTCGTGTGAACCACGAGTCTAGCCCAGAGGGCTAACAAGAGTTAGAGCGCATCGGCATTTGGAAGCCCAAAAACCCAAAAGGATCGGGACTTTCCATGGTGGAAACCTCGGAGCAGTCGTGGGCTGTCCGATTTGAGATGGCCACGTGTTGAGAGATTAACCGTTTCGAAAAATCAGGGATTCGGGAGTTTCGTTGACAAAGAACTCGGACTCTCATCATGATAAATCCTGACCATACTATCGAGACATTATCATGTGGCTAAGTCCCGATGAACAAATGAGATTCCTTCAGGGAATCTCCGGGTCTTTAACGACCGTCCCATGTGAGAAAGATCTGACTGTTGGATTTTTCTAGGAATGGATGTGGACACATGGAGATGTACCACGTGTCAGAGGGTCAAAAAGAGAAGCGAGAGTGGTGGGACCCTAATGATGTCAACAAATGTGATGAGGACCCTCTGAAACATGCCACGCACCACTTTGGTAAAGGGCGACAGCTGTGCTGTAGACCTGAAGAATAAGGTAAAACAGAATTTTGAAAGTCGGGGGCTAGAAAGGAGAGTTAAACGGGAGTTCTCCAGTACCAAGACTCTGAAACCTCGAAACCTGAAGTCCCGAGGTACAAAAACCCGAAGTTCCAAAATCCCGAAGTGTCGAAAATGAAAGCTTCGAAAACACGAAAATTGCAGAGCCGAACGAGAGCTCAGAAAACCCACTGGAATCGAAATGTCTTTTTTTCTTTTTGGTATTAGTTATAAATGTTGAAGATTGTTCCTGAAGGTTTAATGGCTTGATAAACTATGATTTTATTTGCACAGTGCATGTGCAGAGTTCAACGGAGGTCAGGACTCTAGTTAACCAACGACTGAGTATGGAGTGGGGAAAGGTGTAGATTACCCCCGAAATAGAAGACGAACAGGAAGGAAAGGATGTTAACCTGGGAATCGAAGGATCGAACTCCAATGGGCATGGAAAAGAGAAGGATAAGGAAGGACACATAATGAAAATCATTGAAGGATTACAAAGAGAGGCTCAGGCTCGCCGAGATGATAGCCGAAAGATCATGAAAGTCAGGGATCGGCAGGGTGCATTAAACTTAAAATTTTTGAAGAGCCTGGAAAGAATAGAGAAGAAACTCGAGAAGGGAAGAGACTCAAGTACGACGGAGAGTCGCAAAACCCATGAAAGAAGAAGAAGGTCGAGGAGCAGTAGTCGACATCTTAGTCACTCCCAATGACATTCTGATAGGAAGACACACAGTAGTTCAAGCCCATCCCCTACCAGAAAACATCAAAAATCTGGAAAGGAGGAATTGAAAGGAGAGATGAACAAGATTAAGCCTCCAACATTCGATGGAGAACATAAGAAGGAGGAAGATGCTGAGACCTGGT
>ML821188.1:128981-146291 GCA_009831015.1 Picea engelmannii
TAAAACCATCTAGAAATGTGTGTCCTTCCTCAAGGATCACTTTGGCATCCTCAGCACAACTTTTCAATGCCTAGATCTCCTGGAAAGTGAAACCCTAGTTTTCAAAAAGTACCAGAAGTACCAGAAAACCAGAGTACCAGAGTACCAGAAGTACAAGAGTACCAGAAGTACCAGAAAATCAAAAGCACCAGTCTATAAATCCACAGATCAAGTTTGGAGGGGTAAAAGTTGGATTTTCTAAAATCCAAACACACCAGGCTACTCGCCTCAGCCAAGCACACCTCTTGGTAAGTTCAAAATTTGATTTTGAGCATTTTCATTTTTGGTCATTTTCCTAGCTCCAGGTAAAAGATGTTTGCAAGCACTAAGCTTGTTGACAAGCTGGAAGGTGTGGAAAACTTCCATTCCTTGAAGTATAGGATTGGACTCATTCTTGAAGAGAATGAGCTAGCAATATTCATCAAAGAAGAAGTGTCAGAACCCAACGATGTTGCAGACAAAGAAAAGCATCAAAAGGACATGATAAGGGCCAAAAGAATCATTGCAGATTCAATCAAATATCACTTGATCCCTTATGTGTCATCAAAGAAGACTCTGAAAGAAATGTTTGATGCCCTAAACAAAGAACATACACTGGAAGACGAATCTAAGAACTCAACTCAAGAATACAAGGATGCAGAAAGGAGAATCAATCCACAAATATTTCTCCAAAATATCCCAATTTAAAGAACAACTAGAAGCAATCAGAGATGATATAGATGAAGATGAACTTATAATGATGGCCCTTAATGGTCTCACAATACCTTGGGATGCATTCATCCAAACGATTTGTGCTAGAACGGAGAAACAAAAATTTGACGATCTATGGGAAGAATGCATTCAAGAAGAAACAAGAGTAGCTAACCAAGAGGCTTTACTAGAAAGAGATGAATATCAAGCCCTAGCTACTCACACTAAAGGAGGAAGGAATAGGTATTACTTCCAGAAAGAAACTCATAAAGAGTCTCACCCCCAAAACAAATATCAACCAAAGAGATTTCAGAAGAGATGACAATGAAAGGAAAGAGATTACTCATCTGTCCAATGATACCATTGTGATAAGATGGGACATATTGCAAGATATTGTCTAGCCAGACAAGAAGAATACAAGAGGAAAAATAAGAGACATCATGCCCATGCAGCTGAAGATGAAGAGCCACACGCAAATATGTTAAGAGAACAAATTAAATACTATGTCTTAATCTCGGCCCTCTCAGGATTGGTAACACCTGGAGATGACACTTGGCTCATTGATAGTGGTGCCTCCAAGCACATGATAGGTCAAAGAGATATTCTCTCTTGCATTTCAGAAAAGAAGTTTTCTCAGAAAGTGACACTTGGAGATGATTATCAATACCCTATCAACGGAGTGGGAGAATCAAACTACAAGCCTAATTCAGGAAATTCAATGAAGATGAAGGACGTACTCTATGTACCAGGTTTGACAAAGAACCTACTCTCCATGTCACCTTTAGAAAAGAAAGGCTTCAGATTTGCCTTTATAGATGGAGAAGTTATTATGTGGGCTAAAGGAGAAACCTTGAAAGAAGCAATCGTCATTGGAAAAGAAGAAGGTGGTCTGTATAAGCTAAAGGGTCACTTAGAAGCTGCCATGACCCACGCCATTAAGTATCCATGTGAACTTTGGCATAGAATATTATCCCACATCAACTACAAAGTTCTACCATACATATGCAAAGCCATCACAGGTCTACCAAAACTCAAGGTTGACCATGAAGGCGTGTGCAATGGATGTGCACAAGGAAAGAACATCAAGAACCCATTTTCCGAAGAGAGACATCAAAGCAGAAGGAGTCCTAGAAATCATTCATTCAGATGTATGTTGCCCAATGCCATCATCCTCCATCAATGGGTATGTATACTATGTATCTTTTATTGAAGATTATTCTCGTAAGACCTGGGTGTACTTTTTGAAATCAAAATATGAAGTGTTCAGTAAATTCAAGGAATTCAAAGCCTTGATAGAGAATATTTGCGAAAGAAAGATCAAGATACTCAGGTCAGATAATGGAGGAGAATACACCTCAAAAGAGTTTATGAACTTCTGCAAATATGTCAGGATCAAGAGGGAGCTCACCACTCCCCATAATCCTCAATAAAACAATGTAGAAAAAAGAAAGAACAGAACGATAATGGAAGCAGTGAAGACCATGATCCATGATCAAGAGCTTCCAATGTGTTTATGGGCAGAAGCAACAATAACAGTAGTATATGTACAAAACTGATTGTCCCATAGTGCATTTGGGTTCAAGACCCCAAAAGCGATGTTCACCAGAAGGAAGCCAGAGGTAAGCCATCTCAAAATATTTGGTTGCCCAATATTTATACATATTTCAAAAGACAAGAGAAACAATTTGGAACCCTCGGGAAAGAAGGGAATATTTGTGAGAGACTGTGAGGCCTCCAAGGCCTTCAGAATTTATATACCAGGTCACCATCACATTGATATCAGTAGGGATGTGACCTTTGATGAAGATGTAGTGCTCAAGAAATCAAGAAGATTCCATCTTGAAGAAGTATATGAAGAGGAACATGTAGCTCCCAAAGTTACAGAATCAGTGAGGGAGGTTCCCAGAGCTCCAGAACCAGTGAGGAAAGTCGTAACTTCTCATAATGAGGAAATTCTAGAAGATCATGATATAGTATAATTTCAAGAACCTCCCCAGATGACGATCTCCCATAAGAGAAAGCCTGCTTGGGCTAGGGATATTATTCAAGATGGAGAGAAGTATGGTGTTCTCGAAGGAACCACGAGACAGGTGAAGAGACCTAAGCCATTCTCCACTTATATGGCTTTGATGTGTGATCTCCTAGAGAAGGAGCCTACCTGCTTTGAAGAATCCATTCAGAAGAAAGAATGGGCAGGTGCCATGACAGAAAAATACCAATCCATAATAAAGAATGATGTATGAGAAATAGTTCCCAGACCGAAGAGCAAGGATGTGCTATCTTCCAAATGGCTCTTCAAAATAAAACGTGTTGTTGATGGAAGTATTGAGAAGTATAAAGAAATATTTGTCGCTCATGGATTTTCTCAAAAGGAAGGCATTGACTATGAAGAGACACTCTCTCATGTAGCCAGATACACCTCAATCAAAACCATCATATCCCTTGCAGCTAAGATGAAGTGGAAGTTGCACCAGATGGATGTAAAGACAGCTTTCCTGAATGGTGTCATCGAAGAATAAGTGTATATAGAACAACCTCAAGGATTTGAAGTTGAAGACAGGAAGACTCATGTCTGCAAATTGAAGAAGGCTTTGTACAGGTTGAAGCAAGATCCTAGAACTTGGTATGGTAGGATACACAGTTTTCTAATGAGCTTGGGCTTTACCAAGAGTAAATTTGATTCTAACCTCTACTTCAAGGTTATGAACGAGGAGCCGGTGATATTTTTGCTATATGTGGATGACTTATTCTTAACTGGAGAAGAAAAACTCATCACTGAATGTAAGAAGAAGCTCACTTCAAAATTTGAGATGAAATACCTTGGCCTAATGCATTATTTCTTAGGTCTTGAGGTATGGTAGAGCCCAGAGAGAATATTCCTTAACCAAGGGAAGTTTGCAGTCAAAATCCTGAAGAGATTCGACATGTTGGAGTGCAAGACCATGAATACACCCATGGAAACAAAGTTGAAGCTACTGGTCAACACTTCGTCAGAATTGATTGATGTCACACTGTATAGACAGATCATTGGATCGTTGGTGTACCTAACGAACACCAAACCATATATCTATTTTGTCGTGAACACCTTGAGTCAATTTCTGGTAGAACCCAGACATGTTCACCTAGTTGCTACAAAACATGTGATAAGGTACCTTAAGGGTACATTAGATTGTGGTCTCAGCTATGATGGAGATCATGATTTCACACTGAGTGGGTACACCAATTCATATTGGGCTGGAAGTGTCTCTGACAGGAAGAGCACTTCAGGATGTTGTTTCAGTTTGGGATCAGCCATGATCTCATGGCAGAGTAGGAAGCAATCCAACATTGCTCTCAGTACAGTGGAAGTAGAATACATTGTTGCATGTTCTTCCAGCTATGAAGCTATATGGCTTCATAAGTTATTGATTGGTCTATTCCACCTAGAGATGGAAGCAACCACGATCCTATGTGATAACCAGAGCTGCATAAAGATGATAGAGAATCATGTATTTTGTGACAAGTTGAAGCACATAGAGATCTGATATCGTTACATTCGTGACATGGTGCAGAGAGGAGCCATAAAGCTCCAATATGTTAGCACGGATGAACAGGTTGTCGATGTGTTGACCAAGCCTCTATCTCGTGTAAAGTTTGAGAACTTTCGATATAAGCTTGGTATAGTCTGAAAGGACCTCCCTCGAAAGGGGGAGTAGTGTTCTATTGAGATAAGTCAGCCTAGTATTGTGCTTCCAGCTTAATTGTTGTGACGTAAAGCCAGTCTAGTATTGTGTTTCCAGCTTAATTGTTGTGTTGAGATATGCCATCCTAGTATTGTGCTTCCAGCTTAATTGTTGTGACGTAAAGCCAGTCTATTATTTTGTTTCCAGCTTAATTGTTGTGTTGAGATATGTCAGCCTAGTACTGTGCTTCCAACTTAATTGTTGTGACATAAATCCAGTTTAGTATTGTGTTTCCATCTTAATTGTTGTGTTATGATTCGAGCTTAATTGTTGTGTAGTGTTCCAGCCTCGTGTTGTGATGATGAGCCAGCCTCGTGTTGTGATGATGTGACCAACCTCATATTGTGATGATGATGTATTAGTTTTATACTAATCCATATTGATGCAGATGATGATTTCATTCCATTGAGAATGACGATGCTACTGATGAGAAAAACTTTTGATGATTTATAGATACACCAGTCAATGTTCCAATATGATATTGATGATGTTGTCCTCTCACCCACTTGATGTTGTTGATGGTGTTTTCCTCTCTCTCTCCTGATGTTGTTGTAGAATACCCTTGTTGTTAAGGAGGAGTGTTGAAATAATGTAACTGCAAAGTGTATTCTAATTATTATTGTTGTATTATTCATTATATCAATCCTCTATTGTGGATTGATCATTTCGGCTATTGTAAAAGACCAAATCCCCTTTTGTGGATTGATCAAAACATAATTGTAATAGGCAGAATAAGAATTCGGCCCTAGAATATATTAAAGGTGTTTATAACCACCCAGAAGAAGAAGTCAGCCCTGCCAGTGAAGAGACACCTCTATCGACACGTGCCAGAGTTGTATAAATAAGGAGGCTAGCACCTCACTTAGACACACACTCACTTGTTCATTGAGAAGCAAGTTTCGGAGCTGCGGTTGGAAGAGAGAGAGAGAGAGAGAGAGAGAGAGAGAGAGAGGCGCATTCTTGGGAGAGGACTTTCTGTATTTGTTTGAATTATCTCTTGGCATTGTATTGGCTATCTATAATAAGGAAGTTTTGTTGGGTTTTCTCCCCCATGAGGGTTTCCCAGAATAAATGATGTGTCTCTTGTGATTGTGTATTTCTTAGTGATCCTATCTTATGTTATTGTTATCTAGTGAAATGCAAAGAACTCTAATAATATCTTAAACCTCAACACATCACACCCCTGGGAGGGTGGTCTTGTAAGGTACCAGATCTATTATAATAGCAAAAAATAGAAATATTGCAGAGAATAACAGTGGAACAACACAATTTATGAAATAACAAAACCAAACTAATACCTTTATTGATAGGAAACAATGTTCACTTGCCTCTTCGAGGGGGCAACCTCCAGCAGAGCAACGCTCTATTATGATAATTCCCAATACAAAATTTATCATGTCTCCTACTATTATCTATATTAATTATATCTTCTAAATATCATTCTAGAGGAAGATCCTTCTAGAAGTGGAAGCTTCTATTAGGTCTTCTTACATTGACTTATTCCAATTTATTAAATAGTCCCTATTAACTAATGTCAACCTTTATTACATGGAAATATATTATTCTACCTACATGAGGGATTAGAGAGGTTAGGTCCCCTAACATGCACTCCCCTTTAAAAAATATCATTTTCCTCAAGGCTTGGGATGAGGACATTGTTGCAAAATGGTGGTTGGCTCCCAGGTGGCATCTTCTGGAGTTGTGTCTTTCCACTGCACTAACACTTTCTTGATGGTGCGTTGATGAAGACGACGCTCTCACTGGTCCAAGACTGCTTGTGGTTGCAACAAAATGGAACCTTATTCATCCAACTCAGGAAGACTAGTTTGAGTTTGGCACTTAGTACCAATCACTTTCTTTAAGCATGAGACATGAAAAACGGGATGGAGCTTAGAGTGATTGGGTAAAGCTAACTGGCAAGCCATCTACCCCACTCAGTTGACAATTTTCTAAGGGCCATAAAATTTGGGAGCAATTTTCTGACAATGGTCAACTTTGAGTGAAGTCTACTTATAGGGTTGCAAATGAAGAAACATTTGGTCCCCATCAACAAATTGGTGTTCAGAACGACCTTGATTTGCTTGTTGCTTCATGTGATTATTAGCCATGGCCAAATTTGTTTTGAGGGTGTGGTGAATGGCCTCGTGAACTGTAAGATTGTTGTCAACCTCTTGAACCTTCGATACACTTAGCATGTAGGAGAGAACCAACAATGGATTTTATCCATATACTTCTTCAAAAGGAGTCATGTGAGTAGTTGTATGGTACGGTGTGTTGTACCACCATTCAGCTAGGGGTAGAGCCCATTGATTTTGTCATTTAGATGCAAAACACATCAAATAGGTTTCCAAACACTTTTTGAAAACTTCAATTTGGCCATCAGTCTCAAGTTGATAGGCGGTGTTGAGATGTAATTGGGTGCCCTAGAGAGGGAACAATTATTTCCAAAAATTGTTGGTAAAAGTGGGATCTCGGTCAGAGACAATAGAATGAGGCATGCCATGAAGCTTGAAGATATTATCCATGAAAATTTGATCCATTGTGGATGTTGTGAATGGGTGTTGGAGAGCACATAAATGAGCATATTTGGAAAGATGATCAACTACCACCATGATGACTGATTTATTTCTCGATTTAGGTAAGCCAACAATGAATTCCATAGAAATATCCTGCCAAATAGTCAGCAAAATCGTGATCAATTGTAGTGTTTCTGGGGCCTTGATTTTTTCTCCCTTATTCCACTGATAGAAATCACATTCAGCCACAAAAGTGTGTATGTCTTGTTTCATACCATCCCAGAAAAAAAGAATGTTTGACCCTTCCATAAGTTTTTGTGAACCCTAAATTCCCAACTATGGGGGAAGCATGAAGCTCTAAAAGGACTATAGATTTGAATTGCAACTATTTTCTTAGATACATACGGCCTTTGTAGAAAATCTCATTATTGTGCCAAGATTACCATGGATAAATTGCAGAATTGTCTTGCAACTATTGGATAAGGCAAGAAATTTTGGGGTCTTACAACCATTCCTAGTGAACAGCTTGGAGCCAATATGGTACAAGGAAGGAGATAGAAAAAAGGGGCCCTTCATCTTCATACTTCCGAGAAAGAGTGTCAACAACCACATTTTCTTTTCCCTTCTTGCAAATGATCTCATAATCATATCCAAATAGCTTGGTCACCCATTTTTGTTGCTCTGGGAGGAAATTTGTTGTTCCATAAAATGCTTCAAGCTATGATTATTTTTTTTAATATGGAAGCATTGGCCCAAGAGATAAGGAATCCAGAGATCCATAAAATGAAGAATAGCCAACATTTCCTTTTCATAGATACATTGGCCCAAATGGAGCTCTGAAAGTTGTTTTCTAGTGAAGGCCACCGACGGTCCTTCTTACATGAGAATTGCTCCAATTCCTTTCTCGGAAGCATCATGTTCTAGGAAAAAAGTCTTCTTGAAATCGAGAAGGGCTAGGACAGGAGTTGTGCACATAGCCTCTTTCAAAGCATGGAAGGATTGATCAGTTACTGGAGTTCAATTGAAAGCATTGTTTTTAAGGAGAGCAATGAGAGGTGATGCAATTTTGACATAATTCTTAACAAATTTGTTATAATATCTCGTTAAACCCAAAAAATCATGCAATCTCTTGAGAGTTTTGGGGTGAGGCCAATCCTACATAGATTCAATTTTCTTAGGATCCACCCTTACACCATCCTTGTCGAAAATATGACCCAAATATTCCACTTCTGAGGCGCCAAAGGCACATTTAGATTTTTTGAGGAAAAGTTGGTGCTAAGAAAGGAAATGGAGAACTTGATCCACATGGGAAAGATGGGTTTTCCATGTTTTACTATATATGAGAATATCATCAAAGAAAACCAAGACAAAATTACAGAGAAAAGGATGGAAGACATGATTCATGAGACTTTGGAAAATGGAGGGGGGATTACATAGGCCAAAGGGCATGACCAAGAACTCATAGTGGCCCTCATAAGTTCAAAATGCAGTCTCGGGAATGTTGGCCTATTTCATACGTATTTGGTGGTAGCTAGAACGAAGATCAAGTTTAGTAAAGTATTGAGCACCACTCAATTCATCTAATAGATCATCAATAAAAGGAATGGAAAACTTGTCTTTGATGGTTAGTTTTTTTAGCACACGAATGTCGAGACACATGCACCACGTGCCTTCTTTCTTGAGGACCATGACCACGGGAGGAGAATAGGGTCTAGTACTATGGCGGATGACACCTGCATCGAGCGATTCTTGAACAATTTTCTCAATTTCATTCTTCTGGGAAAAGGGATGATGATACGGGCGAACATTAGGAGGAAGACTACCCAAAACTAGAGGAATAGAATGATCATGAACACCATAGGAAGGGGGAAGGCCATGGGGAGTGGAAAAAATAGTTTGGTGTTTGGAGAGTATAGATTGGAAGTCAGGATGCACATATGGTGTCTCAATTACTCGAATGGCATGGAGTTGGGAAATAATGCCCGAATGATCTTTTTTGAGGAGATTTTGCATTCGATGGGAACTAATGATCTCAAGGGAGCCTATTGTGATCCCTTGGAACTTATATTGTTGGCCATCATGTTTAAATTGCATGGTTAATTCCTTAAAATACATGATGATAGGATGTAGAGTGTGTAACCATTCTGCCCCTAACACAATGTCACAACTACCCATGTCGATAGAGAACATATAAGATTTCAGGTTGCACTGGCCAATTTGGAGACACACATTTTCACAATGCCCCCCACATTTCATGGAACCTCGAGTGGAAATCATGATTTCAAAATTGTTGACAACATGGATATAGCAATGGGTTTCTTGAGAAATGTGATGGTGAATAAAATTATGAGTGCTACCACTGTCAATTAGGATGATGACCTTCTAAGTTTTAATGTATCCAATTAGCTTGAGAGTTTGGGAGTAGAGAAGACAGTGAGTGCATTCAATGAAATGACCGGTTCAACTTCAGGTCGATCATATGGCAGAGTGAGAGTAATTGGATTGGGTAGATTTGCCTTAGGATAAGCCTCAACCTCTTCATCAGCAACATCTTCAGAGATGGCCATAAACAACTTTTGTTCCTAACACTTGTGCCCAAAAAATATTTTTCATTACAGTTATAGAAAAGACTCTTGAGTTAGCATTCAACCATGTCTGCCAGGGTTAATTTTTGTATCTTCAAAAAGGTGGGATGAGGGGTGGGATTGGGAGGGTGAGAGCGCAAAGGGAAAGAAGGTTTGCGGTGTTGGGAAAAAACAACATGTTGTGCTTCCTTGGCACGTTGAGTAGCTTCCAACCAACTCTGGGGGTGAGTCATGAGGACTTTAGCTTGGATTTCATCCTTGAGGCTGCTAATAAAGCATTCTCAGAAAAAATTATTAGGCATGCCCTCTATTCTAAAATATAATTGCTCAAATGCAGTGATAAACTCTTCGACGGTACCTGACTGTTTCAATTTGATCAAACAACCCAGGGAGTGTGTGTCAGTTTCAAAGCATTCATAAAGTGTGTCCACAAACTATGTCCAAGCAACATATCCTTGGCGTGATTTTTGACACCATTGCCAAGGTTCAGGATCCAAATGGAGGACATCGTAACGAAGTTTGGTCAAGTCATCAATGATGCCATGCAAGGATAAGTAATGTTCTATTTGAGTGACCAAACCAATGGGATATGAGCCATCAAATTTGTTTACCTCCACTCATGGAAGACAAGGATCACGATGAAAAGGGTTGGACTAAAATTGTTGGGAATTGGAGGAAGTTGTAACTTCGAGGTTAGAAGGTTGTTCGGATTAGGAATGGATTCCAGGAATTGAGATTTTTTCCTAGACCTTTGCATCAAATGAGTCAAGTTGAGGATCAATGTGGGATGCAAGATGGTTGGCAAGGTGGGAATTGATGCCCTTCATTTCCTCTTTCATATAGTCCATTTTGGACTCTATGTGGGTAGCAATGCGGTTTTCAAGGTCTTGGTTGTGAGTGTTGGTCGTTGTCAGGGGAAAACACATGAATAGGTGGGAAAGAAAGGTGTTTGAAAAAGGAAGGTGGGCCCATGGAAAAACAAGGCTGAAAAATAATAGGTATCACTACAATTAGGATGAAAAGAGGAGCCCAATGGGATAGGTCCCAAGTAGAGGTGTCGGGAATGGGGTCGGGACCATAGGAAAAACAAGGTTGAAAATGATAGGTATCACTGCGATTAGGATGAAAAGAGGAGTACAATGGGATAGGTCTCAAATAAGGGTGTGGTTAGCCCCCATACATTTCTTTTTTTACTCATGTGGAGTTATACTCTGATCTAAATAATACTGCAGTGTCAAAATGCCCAAATTCTTAACAAGAAAAAAGATGTAGTAATTTCACAACCAGAATGTAGGAGGCAAGGTTGCACAACAAAAAATCTTGTATGTTCCTTGTTTCTTTTGTTTCCATCCCAAGGGTTAGGGTTTTTTCAGGGTTCCTACAGACAAGGGTTTTCCCTATGTTATAGATCTCTGATATGCGTGTGGGGTCAAACAGTAGTACTCGAACCAATAGCTCAAGGCACAAACTAAGGAGGCTAGATCGTACCCTTAGTCATACTAGTTGACTACTCAGGTACTAGAGAATATCTTCCCGAGTGTTGTTCTCAGTGGGACTATAGCAGTCAGGCGGTTGATCGGTTTATCTATGGAGGGTTCGGGATACCTAGGCCAGTCCATATACAGGTGTTGTCTAATGCGCTACCACTCGAAGGGGTACCAACATGGGTTACAAGGGTGTCCAACAATGTGAGCTTAAGTACCTATTGTATTTCCTGCATGTATGCTTTCTCAGCTGTGGATTTATGCGTTGAACGACAGATCTTTGTAGTTTTAATACGTTGGAATACGTCACTACTTGGAAAAATATTAACCCACAATTCATGTCAAGGAAAGAGCTCTAATACCACTTGTAAGGTACCAGATCTATTATAATAGAAAAAAACAGAAATACTGCAGAGAATAACAACGGAACAATACAATTTATGAAACCATAACACCAAAATAATATATTTAATGATAGGAAACAATGTTCATTTGCCTCTTCGAGGGGGAAACCTCCAGTAGAGAACTGCTCTGTTACAATAATTCTCAAGTCAAAACTTCTCATGTCTCCTACTCTTATTTATACTAATTTTATCTTCTAAAGATTATTCTAGAGGAATATCCCTCTAGAAGCGGAACCTTCTATTAGGTATTCTTACATTGGCTTATTCCAATTTATTAAATATGAATTATTAACTAATCTCTACCTTTATTACATGGAAATATATTATTCTACCTACGTGAGGGATTAGGGAGGTTAGGTCTTTTTATCCCCTAACCTAGGGATAACTAAGGAGATTATGTCTCAAGGCCCAGAGGTCCTAGACATGGAATATCGAGAGCCAGATCGACTTGAGCATGGCCCTGGAGGGCCCATCCTTTCATTCTTTAGTGCCTCCACTTTGTCAGAAGTAGCATCCATCACCTTGGGCTGGTCCTACAGTAGAGATGGATCTTGCTCCATGAGGTAATGAGTTTGGGTATCATGGTATGTGTCACTCTGATCCTCAAAACCTTTGAATATGTGCATTTAATTATTTTTGCTTCTAACATGTGCTTGGATCTTATGCTTTTCCACTTTACCACACCTAGGGGAATGACAGGATTCCCTAGTAAGATGGTACCCATAGGGTTTGAGTTTCCAGTGGGGGGATTCATGAAAGTCCATCATCCGCTCCCACCATACTTTCCACTTTTGATCGTTTTCCCACTCATACATCCCATTACACTGGTTTGGGCATTAGATTGGCCAAATATCTAAGGGTTGTACCTTATCTTTTGGGAAGAAGGAGATAAAGGCCCAAAGGATAAAAGTAGTTGGAAAACGATAAAAGCCAAAAGAATGAAACCTTGAGATGCTTCGCCCAAGGATTCCCGAGAAAGCAATAAAAATATTCTTAGAAAGAAACAGAGGGACCCATAAAAAATAATAAAAAAAGACCTAGTTAGAGGATAGGGGGTCTCATCGTGAGCCATCCTATTAGGTCCATGGGCATGTAGCGGTATGACACTACCAATAGCTAGTCACCACGCTAGGGCAGTGGCTCTTGGTGGCATAACCAAGAGAAAGGGGGTCTCATCACGAGCTAGCCTTCTCATTTCCATGAAATGTTTGTGGGTAACATTGCCACCATTGGTCACCATGCCAGGGCAATGTCCCCTAAATAGCCTCTTGAAAGAAAAATAAATAAGAATAAAATATAAAAGGCATGAATGGGCTTGGAAACATTTGCATCCATGATATGTGTAGCTCACCCTCTTCAGAGGCACCCATAGGTAAGCCATACATTTCCCTGCTATCACTGCACCCCTTGCCCAGACATCTCTTACCACCTCATCCACTCACATGGCCTAGATTTGACTTCTTCTGGAAACATCCCACATCCAATGAGCATTATCCCAATAGGACATCCCAGCGTTCCCTCCAAAATTTGCTTACGTATTAGCATAATGTCTTTCAGCACTTGTCTGGGTAAAGGGGGTTTTATGCACATGCTTAATAACTTGATGATTAGATGTGATTGACATTGCTATGATACTTCAGACTTATGAGCCCATGGAAGGTGTATCTATTGATGTTGCAGGGCCACACTCGATGGATAAATACACATGGGTAGATGATTAGTTCAGACCTCCATGGGGCTAAAATCCCACCATATGGATGTTGAGACCCCAGCAGGGGGCAGAGATAGATCAAAGGATTGCACCAGAGAGAGAGGAGGACATTTCACCAGGGAAAGCCTGGCAGTCCTAGACCCAGGGGGTTGTGCCATTTCCACCATGATGTAGGCCTTGGACGGCCCATGATGTCATCCAGCATTTTTGGATGTTTTGGAGGCAGTTGTGTGCCAAGTGGCACATGTGGCAGGTTCCCAAGGCCCAAGCAAGCCTAACATTTTTCTCTAGGAGGCCAACGTTGCCCAAAAAGGGCCTAACGTCACCCTAAAAGGACATGACATCACCTTAGCAGCTTGTTTTAAGGTTTTATTATGACATTTAATGTAAAAACTGGATATTATTTGTAACTGGCCATGTCGGCCATTTTGACCTAATTTTGGTCTTTAGTATTGTATAAATAAGGGGAAATTACCTCTTTTTTTCACCATCTTTCAGTCACACTTGTGAGGTCTGAAATTTGTGCCCTAATTAGGGTTTCATGACTGAAATTTGGTGCACACTTGTTGAACGAACTAATATTGGTGTTTTTGGGCATTTTTTTGGTGGAAAGTATACAACTAGGTGATATCCTATATTATTCGTGGTGAATGTAAGTAAAACTCTGCAAATCTTCTTTCTTTTGAATGCTTATAGTATCTTTACTTTTCAATTTTCTAAAGATTATGAAATTTCTAGCTTGAAACCATAGGAGATTAAGCACATGTTATTGTCCTTATCTCAATTTTTATCCACCTACTAGATTGTGCCAAGGAGTCGCTTTTATTAAAGCCATTGCTAAGGGCCTTTCCATTGCAACACTCGAGCACTTGTTGCTACATCTTAGATGTCACTTGCTTCATTTTTTGAGTTAAAGAGGGAGGAAAATATACTAAGGCCTAGGGTTACCTACACCTTAGTAGTCATTTTCCCCTAGGGTTTGGTGGTTGAAGCCTTGGCTTACCAACACTTCATTCACCAACTCCTCTTGTCTTTGTCTCTCCTATTATCATCATTTTTCTTCAACATCTGATGCCACTTTATTGACTCCATTTTCCCTAAGAAAGCACTAGTCTAAGTCCTCCATTGAGTAATTGATCAACACAACCTTCAAAACCTATTCTTTGAAACAACCTACTAACACTTTCTAACCCTGGAATATCTTGATATACTAGCCTACTTGTTGTTGTTACTAAAGTAAGTTACAGCCATTTAATGCAGCATTAAAAGCTCATAAAGCAATTGTAAAGGCTGAGTTATAGTTTGTCTTATGTGCTTCTGTCAAATGCTAATGTTATGACTTCAATGGTTAATGGTTTTTACTCATTTTGAAGCTAGTTTTAAGACATTTTATGTAAAGTATCGCTCTATAAACATTTTTGTTATAAGATTTATGTTTACTTCATCATATTCAGCAAATTGTTTTATTTAAGAAATTCAATGGTTTTATGAAGCGCTAACCAACAAGTGCTCATGCAAATATACAGTTTTAATGTTGTTTTTTTTTCAGGCAGGTACACTTCTGGCATATTATCTCTTAATTGGTTATTTAAACTGGACTTTCTAATCAGTGATGACTTGTGAGAGGGGACCTTTTACCTAGCTACTTTCCCTTTTCCTTCTCAAAACCCCAAGTCACCGAGGACGTCTACCCTAGGCCTACCACACTAAATAGAAAGAGACATTCTATTGAGGTGACAGTGATAGGATAGTCTCCCATTACGCCAATTTTCTCTCCTTTAACCTTTTCTTCTATCAAAGTACAAATTGTGTGATAACATTTTGGCATCGTTGTCAGGGAACACTGAGTAAGACTTTATCCAGAGAACTTTTCTTACAATATTATGAAGCCAACCATGACTTCTCAATGGGACCCGAGAAACTTCAAACCTTTAGACATGAATAGAATCTCAGGATACCCTTGACAAATGCCCCCAAAATACAAGAAATGGCTCCCTAGATTCACTAGTAGTATTGGGGAGAGAGTCAACAATCACATGGATAACTTTTGGGATTTCTTTCAACTCCACCCTATCAGTGATGATGTTGAGGATTTGGCAATGAAACTTTTCTCTGCCACTCTTCAAGGCAATGCTAGGGGATGGTATGATGATCTACCTTATGCTAGCATCACAACTATGGACCAATTAGAAAAAACCTTTCTCAGGATATGGGGTATTAAATTTGAAGATATCCAAAAGTTACTAAAAAGACTCAATTATATAAAACAAACTGAGATTGAGACTGTCGAGGAATTCCATAATAGGTTTGAGTTCTTGTGTATCAGATCCCTAGAAGCCATCGTCCTAAAGACAATTACCTCATTTACCTCTATACCATTGCACTCTTAGTGCATTTAGGTTTCCTCCTCAATAAAAAGGGGCCAAAAACACTCCATGAAGTTCATAACATGGTCGTGCAAATCAAGGAGAATATCTCTTTGTCCAAAAGAAAACACATCTTCCCTCTAGGAATCGAAGTTGATGACCCAAATGGTACCCCGGATACCTTTAATATAGAGAGATTAATCTCCCTTGATATCTTTTGAAGAAGGGAACAAGTCATCAACCAACAAAAAGTTGAGGAGAGCCTTCCTAGTGAGTTTATCTGATCCCATGAGGAAGGGAAAGAATTTACTCATGCTTATGTCAAAGACAATGAATATATGTTTAAAGAGAAGGAGCCTGAAGACATCAAACACGATGATGAAATATCAATGTGTGCTCCTCCCTATGATGAAGCCATACATGAGCCGATTCCTCCTACACAAAAAGAAGAGAATGAGGTTAGTCAATTTCCTTTTCAGGATCTTGATAATGCCTTGTTTTATGATTCAGAGAAGGAAGAAGAAATGGAATCCTCAGGAAAGGTAGATATTCCTTGTTGTACAGTTGTAGATGAATGGGAAACTCATGAGGATGAAACAATGATGCATGTTGAAGACATCCAAGTCCTCAAAGCTCCTGCAGAAGAAGAAACAAACACAGTAAGTTACCTTCCTTTCCAAAATTTTAATGATTCTTTACTTTATGATTTGGGAAGTGAAGAGGAGATGGATGAGCCCTTGAATGTTTTAAATCCTTCATGTTATGATACATATAGTGACATAGTTGATATTGATGAGTTCATACGTGTTGGTAGGTGTAATTGGGATGTGATCGGTTCTAATAAGGATCTCATTTAGGACACTGAGGTTCATTCTCAGAGGTTTCCTTTGAAACTATTATATGAGGTTACTAATTTTGACAGTTGGCAACTAGGAAATGATATAATTACAAATACTTTTCAAACACCCAGGGTTGACCTACTCCCATATTCTCCTTATGATTTTCGGTCATCCCTTGAGGATTTTGACGATTATTCCTCTGAGCACTTGGATTTATTCCATGAAGAGGATTATCAACCACTGTTGTGCTCAGATCTTGATAGGAGTAAGAAAATCGTTTTCCCGAAGAAGGATCCTTGTGATAACATTCTCCAGCCACCTTCGATTACTTTACCTTGTTGTGTCATTAAAGGTGTAGTTGGGAAGTATGTATTTTATATTAGGTTTCCTCTAAGGAAAAACCTCAAGTTAAAGGACAGGTTGAATACCTCAAGAAGAAGTATATCATCTCAGTCTTTCAACATTCCCTTAAGAACTTCCCAGTCACCCTCCATGTTTTTGCTATTTCCTTCCCAAACCTCAGATTGTGAAGACTTTCAAGTTAACCAACCGTCAAACTCGTTGAGTCAGTCTATTGGACCTCTGACTTTCCACAATCCCTTTATGAGATGGATTGAGCACTCTCCTGAGAGTATGACTTGGCATGATTTTGTCTCTCCCTCCCACCTCCATGAGCTAGACTTTATGATTTCCGATGATATAGTAAATTATCTAACTCGTGTTATTTTTGTGCTTAACTTGTCACTGTTTTGGTTTATGATGAAGCACAGAGGCAGCTATTGTGAGACATTGCTAGGGTGGTTTCACTGGTTATTTGATTTCACCTAGATTTTAGCCAAGAGGTAAGTAGAGGTTGTTAATGTTTAAGCCATTATTATAGTTCTTTGCAATTCAATAGATAATAGCAACATAAGAACAAGATCACTGAGAAATACACATCCACAAGAGACATAG